>JASAND010012129.1:0-18497 GCA_030248195.1 Trissonchulus latispiculum
AAGCATATATATATATATATATTGATCTCTCCTACCCGCTTAAATATTATTTAACAATGAATTGGTCAATTGTTTCGTATCAAAGAAGCTGAGCGCTGAAGTATCTCATTCTGCTTTTCTGTCAATAAAATCAAAATGAAAAGGATTGAAAATAATTAATAGTATATATAAGTATTGTGTTAACGAATCTACCTATTGCTGGGTCCAGCTCCTCCAAGTTGAATTGATTGTAAACTTGACGTTGGATCACCATGGACTCGTTTCTTAGAATGAAGAGTAGTTTCTAAATCCTCGTCTGCATGTCGCTTTCTACTGTGATTCTTAAGATTGTCCTTCCTTGAAAACACTTTTCCACAAACACAGCAGGACAATTTGTGTTCTCTGGCAAAATGATCTTTGAGGGCGGCTTTGTTATCAGTTTGCTTGCCGCAAATTACGCACGATATATTCCTAAAGGAATAAAAATTCAACTTAAGTGCTCTTGTCTATCTTGTCTATTTTACTTACTATGTTAAATTGTGGCACCACTGCTAATACAATTGAGCTAAAGACAAAGTCTGAAAAGTTTTTAATTTAAAATAAATTATAATGATCATACTGAAATCGAAGACAACAATCGAAGTTACATGGAAGTCTTGTATAGTATACGGTCCAAATATTTAGAGGTATTATGGTGTATGATGCAATTAAATAAAGGAAGGGTCATAAATGTAAACGAACCCGTTAGAAGAGTCAGAAGCAGAAGACATTGTCATCATTGTAAGTAGAATGAATTAACATAAGTTTTGTGGACCAGCACCTTTCCATAGCGTAGTCAACCACGGCATTAATGGTTAGTTGCACCCTTCTATGAAAGTTTGAGAGAATGGTTGGCCAGACAAACTGCAGAATGCTTTTCCGTAAAGAGCACAGAAGCTTACTAGGACCAAGCACGAAACGACCAATTCTTACTCTATAAGTCGATAAATCCAATCCCATGTTATTATTTGCTAAAATAAAAACAGTGCCAGAGGAGTATTAAATTCAGTTTAGGCATTTATAATATATTTATTTATATAACATTTATAGGATTTATATAACAATTAGGTAATTTATATGTTTTAATTGTGTTGCAAAATTCTGGAAAAAAGAGCGCAAATGAGAGAAAAGCAAAAAAAGAACAGAAAAAGTCTTGTTTTAATAAAGTAAGGCTAAGCAAAAGTACGTTAAACACTAAGTGGAAGTTTCAAAACATTAGCAAATGCATAACATGACTTTTGCATTCGCCTAAATAGGCGGTATGTCGATATAGCATTGACAGCTGTGAAATGACTTACACGGAGTTTTAAAGAGCAGTAAGAAAAGTGCAACTAGGGTATATTTTGATAACATTGGAAATAGAAATGACAATAGAAGGCGGCGCGGCGGGGGGGGGCGAAGATGATTACGTAATCGCTGCACGCTTGCGCAATCAGCGCAGCTGATTGCGCCTGCGGGCAGCGTAATATTTAGCTAAACAAAGGGTCTTTTTGAAAGAAGTCAAAGAAATTCCAGGAAATGTGACGTAGTGGTTAGCTAGTCAGGGTTAGCTAGTCAAGGTTGGTTAGGGTCTTTCATAATTTCAGGGTTGGTTTTTTCATAACACGTGATATAAGCAATCATCAATATGATTGCGTCAAAACTGCTTTTGATGACTAGCTAAGGTTATTCATTTAAAGGGCTTTGCAATTAGCTAGCCAAGGTTAGCTAGGGTCTCCTGTTGGTATTTATAACACGTGATATAAGCAATCATCAAACCAATTGCGTCATAACCTGTTTTGATGACTACCTATGGTTATTGATTAAAAAGGGGCTTGCAACAAGACGACACTGTATGATTAACACATCATGTGTTAAAGATACGGGGGGGAAGGGGACATCTATACTACTGGGGGCTCTACCCCCCAGACCCCCCCACTTACCTCTTCGCTTCTACATTAATCGTTCCATCTGCATTTGCTTGTAAGCACACGTATAAATATATATAATACATGCGTTGTTTTAATTTCTATTTTGATTTGACATAGTAAACTAATCTTATCTGTTCAAGGACTCTATTTGTTCTATTTGTAAACTCTATTTGTCTAACCAACAATTAACTTTACAATGAAATTACTCCAGGCAAAGAATTCAAAGTTTTAAGAGGAAATTTTATCCAAAATTTAAAATTTTCTTCAACTTCTGGGGGGCTGCGCCTCCCAGACTCCTTGCGTATCTATTTCGCATCAGCTATTCATACTTTTACACCATAGTTGAATCGGCACTCAACGTAAAATGAAGCTAAGACCCTTAATGTTGTTTAAAAACTTTTAAAAACTAATTAATTCGATGCTAAATGCATTTATAACGTCGAGAAGCGATTTTTGTAATTTTACGCAGTCGAAAATAAAAATACTCACTCGAAAACAAAAATACGCAAAAATTACGCAAGTCCGATTTTCAAAAAACCCTGGTTTGAGGCCGGCCGGCCTCAAACAGTAGTTGCATTGCCCCATGAAATTAAAAAATGCAATAAAGTACACGGAATTTACGCTGTGCTACCTCAATGTGTCTTGTCATTAATTTTTGCCAAAACTTTTAAATTTTGAATAGTTATAGTAGTTCATTTTACGCTTGATCTTTGGTTCAACTTTTGTATTTCAAATAACGTATTCTCATGTTGACAGAGCTTGTAGACTGTAGACTTTATAGCAATAGTTATGTTTGCTTATTTTGAGCATGATCTTTTTATTTTTAGTGGCATTATTGTACCCGGTGGATTTGGAGAACGTGGGGTTGAAGGGAAAATAATTGCGGCCCGATGGGCTAGGAAGAATAAGAAGCCTTTCTTAGGTTGGTTACAGCTGTTATTGTGTTTTGTAGTTATCTAACATGAAATTTAGAATCTGTTTTTAATACTTTTGGTAGTGTCTGAGAGCGGTTAAACTTTTATTTTCTCAGAGCAACTGGAAATTTTGGCCGTCTTCTAATACTGCTACAGTCATTGATATCGAATCTATTATCGGTTATATTCTCAAGGTATATGTTTGGGTATGCAGTGCGCGGTGATCGACTTTGCTCGCGATGTCCTCGGATTTGCTGATGCCAATTCCACTGAATTTGATCCTGATACAAATCATCCTGTTGTTAGTTGCCTTTTATTTCTTTTTAGCGGTTATTTTAAAAGTTATAGTTTTGATGCCCTTTCACTGTCCTCTATTCCTGATAAACCAAACGATTTTTCAGCAAAAAGTAATTATTCGAAAACTGTAAAGCAGAAAGCTGGCTGGCTATAAATCTTGCTGTTAAGTTAATTTACGTTAAGTTATTCGGTTAAACTTTTACTTACCCACATCCGTCACTGTTGAAACTTCCTGTTTTAACAGTATTTTTCCTCCTGATTAGTTCGTTACTGGCTTCGTAATTTTTTAGGTTATTGATATGCCTGAGCATAATACCGGTGACATGGGCGGGACAATGCGACTGGGTCTCAGAACTACATTATTCAATTCCTCAAAGTCAATCCTTCGTAAGTTTGCATTCAGCAGTATGTGGTAAACCGGTGCACCTGCAGCGGCGTAATAGCCTTCTCTGATAAGTAGTAAGATTATAATAGACGCGGCGCCTAAGCTTCCAGCAGTAGGTTTATGTACTAATACAATTCAAATTAAGGGCCCGAAGTAACCGTAAATTGTCGTTCAAACAACTTCATACGGGTAGGGCCGGGTAGACCTAAATTGACGCACCATTTATATATACGTTATTATGGAATTGTTCTGTTATAAATATGTACGTACTATATCTATGTTGAGACCTTTTTCTTGTAACACACTGGCTGTGCTTATACACCCGCGTCCAACGTATTGTATACTTGTAAGTTTACCTATACTAACATATCTTTGTTTTAATTTTATTATTGCAACCTTTCAGTTTGAGCCAGTATGAAACGGTAGCCTTCTGAGAATTTTAGAAAATTTGCAAAGTGATTGGAAAAGTAAAATGTTTGGAACATGAACCTGTCCAACTTCTGTCTGGGCTGTTGTAACACAATTTTGGTTATTTACGTGCCCTTTTTGCTTTTCGAAGATTTTGTTTTTGTTCAGGACGTTTGTATGGAGGCGGCGAATCTGTATCAGAACGGCATCGGCATCGCTATGAAGTGAATCCTAGCTTTGTTCCTATTCTGGAGGAGGCTGGTCTGCGATTTGTAGGCCACGGAGATCCTTGTGAACATCAGGAAGATAAACAGCGAATGGAGATAGTGGAATTGCGTGGTACCAACTTCTTTACTGAATAGATCTCTTGAAAGCTTAGTTTGTACTGCATCTCTGACTCTGTGAGTGACCCTCTGTTCTGAAGTGAAATTTACTTCGGTGGAGTGGTGTGGTTAGTTGGGGTTTCAGGTCCATGTGCTATTCCTATAAACCACAGGTCGGCAGTTTTTGGTCCTAATTGTACGCACTATTCATGGCTGCGGCAGTGTTACTCGTGAGGACAGTAAACATTATTATTTCCAAGGCTTGTAAGATTTTGTATTTATTGAAATTGTTACTTCCTAGGGTTGCTCTTATACTTAGTAAAATTATGGAGATGGACTGAGCCTTTGTAGGCTATATAACGGCCCTATTCCAGCCGCGGTACATGGCCTCGACGGCTCCATCGTTCCCGGACGCTAGTTCGCAGGCTGTTTGCTCACTTTCGGCCACTGGACTGATTTTGACCTATACGTACCGTTTTGTTGCTGTATCCGGACAGCCATATTTAAATATTGTAGTGTGTTTTTGATGTTAAAAATTCTCATTTTGTGCAAAGTTGGGAATAAACCGGGAAATGAGCTTTACATGCTTAGATAAGGGTTTCAATCATGTTAAAGAATATCGTACGAGAAGGGAAATAACTGTAGGTGAAGCCAAACCAGAAACCAAGTTAAATCAAAGCGGCTATTTCAAGTCAACCACCTTGTCATATTAAAATCGATTCAAAAAGTTTCTTACGCTTCAATACCTATTATAAATAAACATTCTCACATTGGTGAGCAACAATGTGACATTTTTACGATAATGAGAATTCAAGCTAGTCAGGAATCTTTTTTTGCATTGTATATAATAGGATTTATGGCAGTAAGGGATTTATGGCCTCCGAGCCACTGGCTTTGCGTGACTGTGAAGCGGATCGCCTTACAAACCTGTATCGGGCCTACCGGCACATTGGTGGGGGGCAGAATGTTCCCAGATTGGGTTCCGGCCATTATTTATATGACTTTATGATACCTTTACGACTTATTAAGCTGTCTAACATACATCTAGCAGAGTTGCCATCTTTTATGTTTTCTAATTTTCAGATCATCCCTTCTTTGTTGGGACGCAGTATCACCCAGAATACACGACCAGCCCGTTGAAACCATCGCCACCCTATCTAGGACTGCTTTTGGCCGCCACAGGACAATTAAACGCCGTTCTGGATGAAAAAGAATCTGACTCAATGCCTACTGCGCTCAATGCATGGATTTCCTCCAACGGTCATTCTGGTTTGATGAATGGGGAGTCACCCCGATCCTCTCCGATGCCTGTTCGACGACTCAATCCTGCCTTATCAGGTGCCACCCCTCTAGCCTGTCGATACGGCGGCGGTGGCAGTACTTCATCCTTGACTTCTTTTAGCTCATCTGTCTAGTTTGTTGTGCCGAAACTGTTTTGTTTGCATTAGCTGAGTACACGAAACTGACTAAGTGCTGACGTTAATTTTGGACGTTAATTGTATCGCAATGTGTTGTTATCACTGATTCGGGATTCGGATCCTTATTGAGGGTTGCTTTCTTTTTCATGTTTGAAGTTGCTCATTTTCTATTGCAGGTTGGGTTATTAATGTCATAAGTTCAAAATTAATAGTGGCTTAGAGCTGAGTCTAGCAGCAAAATGAAAATTTGGAATCTATTAAATCGCTTGGATTAAATTTTGAGGGTTGTGATGGATATGAGCCTGCTATCTGAACCTCCATTATCTGTTGATTGTGCAATCTGATTAATTGGTTTTGCTTGGGATATGCATATAATATGCTTTAAAGTGGGTGAAATGGACTGATGTCAAACCAGTTATAATGATTATCAGTTAAAATGCTTTGAAAATTCGAAAATTTGAAGTCGTGCCAAATATATACAAATGAGGACATGCGAAATCCACGACTGTTCATACTGTCTGTTGTGGCCTCTTGTTATTTGTTGATGAGGTCCTCCTTGGCGCTTGTCCGTGTTGGAATTTGGAGCTTTATAAATATGTGGAAGTCATCAATTTGGCCAGTATTTTGTTTGTGACCTCGTTTTTTATGTTGTTTTATATACGACGATTAAACAAGCTATGTTAAATTACATTTGACTAGAGACAGTTAACGTTTTTAGCATTAAGTTCCTACTAGAGGCATGCATTACGGCCCGCGGCCCGGCCCGGCCCGCCCAGCTTAAAAATTTTTGTGATTCTTGATCATGTTTTGTACACATTAACGCTACATTCTGGAATTAGTTTCAACATTTTCATTTCATAAACAATGTGTATTTTATTTAAATTAAATAGTCGATTAAACTGTCAAATGAATGCTGGATATCCTTCAAATTTCAAATCTCTTTATAATCTGTATACTTATGCTCATTTCTTGATTCGTGAAATGGTACTAGAAAATATTTCGGATGTTGTCCAGCACAGCTCTGTGTTTCAAAACAGTCGGACGTGAACAAGCACTTCATTAAATAGTTAAAATTTGGAAAAAGCAATTGAAACTGTTAATTGCAAAAGCTGGTACTCAAAATTAATGTCAAACCTCTCAATTCATGGATTACAGCATAGAAACTTCAAACTGAATTTTAATAATAAATTTGGATTTTTTAGAATTGTTCACTTTCTGAAAAAAATGAGAAATTTCACGGGCCGGGCTGGGCGGGCCAAAAACTTTTGACGTGCCGGGCCGAGCGGGCCGAAACCTTTCACGGGCTTGGCGGGCCGAGAAATTTTTTACGGGACGAGCCCGGGCCGCAAAAATTCGGCCCGTGCAGGTCTCTAGTTCCTACGTGGAGGAACCAGATCCTGAGGCCAATTGCATAAAACTAAAAATGCTTCAGCTGGGTCGCTACTGCTGTGTACTAACTTCGCTGTTGTAGGATAAGCCAAATTTCCGTTTGACGTCAGAATCGACGCTTTCGCTGAGATAAAAATCTTTGTACCTTTTAAGACACACCAGCTTCAAGTTGGAAATTGTACATATTTTAATGTATGTATGGTTGTTGAACTAGTTTCCGAATACCGTTTTTCCAACGATTGTAGAGATCATATTATGCAAGACGCGTTTTAACGTGTTAAACATCTAACATGTTTAACACGAAAATACCCCATCCCAGCACTTGGAAGTTGGAACCAGAACCGAACCGAAACAAATCTAAGGGAACTTTGACCTTTGACTGCCATCAAATTTTTGAATCTAATATTACCATCAAGTAAAATACTTAGAAATTTCGACGCATCCAAGGGGGACCTTTAGGTAAACTTATTTTACGCAGTACGACAATTTTAATATGATTCCATTGCTAGGGCTAACAAAATTGGGATCTCGTTTGGATAGTGGTAACAGTTTTTGTCTTACATAAGTCCAGAGACAGTGTGAGGCTGTCCTTCGGATAAGTTACGATTGCTCCATAGGAAAGAAGGTGAACGAATTTTTGGTGGCTTGTATTTGAAAACAATAATCTCGAGTTATCATATTTTTACTTCCAATTCTAGCTACATATGTTGTTTCTAGCCCAACAGAGCAACATAGATAAGAAAGACCTCAGCTAGGCAACTACTAAACATTCAATGCCTAACAGGTTCTACCAACTTTTTATTCGAAAAGAAAAGGAAAATTATATGTTTTAACTTTAACATCCCTAAATGAATCCTGTTTTCTTCAGTATTTTGGACTCGGACCCGGATTCGGACCCGGCTCGGCCCGCGGGTACCCGCGGGTCCCCGGAACCGGCGCCAACTCTGCGTTAACACTGATGTAATACTTGTTAGGAAGGGCATGATTTTTTTATCTTTTACAAATGACGATCGATGAAGTGCATAAAACGAGTCGACTGCAGTGGCACTATAGTAAAGTTTAATAGAGAAACGTACCGGGTATAATCTGGTTAGAATGGTTTCGTGGCAGTGTCAAAAATAACATTAAACAACCTATATTAGTAGTGCATGCGACCTCTACCAGACCAGAGTTCACGATACAGGCGGCTCATCAGTGGAGCTGTATGGAACTAGGTGTTTTATGTATTTTATCAAAAAGTATAAAAATATAAATAAGCACAAAAGGTTTCGCCACTGGTCGCCTCAAGAAGTGACGTTAACACATAAAACATATATACAGAAACAACAAAATAAATAAAAAACAGAAGAAGGAATGAGTGATTTTACATAAACAGTTAAAAGTTATATACAGTTCTAGAGTATTTTTGATTTGATATCTATCCAAGTCCCTGGGCTGGTGCAATTTAAACTTTGATTGAACTGTTCCTTGACAAGACTACAAGAAAATGATTTTTTGAGTGCTTTGTTAGAATAGCCCTTTTCTAGTGTTGGAAAATAAGAAAATTTTGCGGGCCGGGCCGGCCCGCGGGGCGGTGTAGTCCTACGGGCCGGGCCGCGGGCCGGGCCGGCTCGGCCCGAGCCCGGCCCGCAGCCCGCGGCCAGCCACCGGCCCGCGGGTCGGAGGCGGGCCGGGCCACGTGGGCCGGCCCGGGGCCGCAAATTTCTACGGGCCAAACGGCCCGACGTCACAAAAAACGGCCCGAGCTGTTAGGTAATTGATTTCAACTTGTTTTACGTCTAATTTCAACTTATTTTACGGCTATGTTTATGTCTTCCATTTTTCACATACAACAAGTAGCAATGACAAGTGGCCACTGGTCAGCCGATTACGTGTTTGGTAAATATTACATTGTTATGCAGAATTCCACACATTATCCATATACAAATCCAAGCTGTCGCTCCTACTGCACTCTTAACCTTATGTTACAATTTCGATTCCATTATTTTTCAAAGATGCTGTCCTACTTTTTTGAAGCTTTTCAGTTCCTCAAACTAAATGTCTCTTGTGGTAAGTAGGGTTGTGCGGGGGGCCGGTGGTGGGGCCGGCCCCCCAAACGGCCCGGCCCCCATTTTATTTTCGGGGGCCGGCCCGCGGCCCGGCCCCCCAAATTGGGGGGCCGTGAATTACACGGCCCCGGGGGCCGGTGACGGTCACGGCCCCCAAACCGGCCCCCGTTTCAATTTCATGCTGGAAAGTATGAAATTTGCCAAGTCTGACGTATTCAAAAAAGATGTTATTAGCTATTTTTTAATTTTAGCTTTCGGTAAACTATCAGATTTCAGGTATACCAGATTTCGCCTTCTAAACATAACTTCTTGGAAATGCTTTCTTGGAAAACTTAGAAAATTATTGTCGAAACAAAGTATTAATCGGAAATCAGTTCTTATTTTATTAAGATGTATAGACTGTATGCTGTTTATTAGAATCTGTTTTTATATATTCCTTGAGTTCCCTCTATCTTTTAAATTTCCCTCTATCTAATATTCCCTCCTAGAGAGTTTGATGGAAGCTATAGACATTTTTGTAGTTTTCTTACAAGAGTGATTCTGTGCCGTTAGTTGCCGGTAGAGTTTTTCGTAATTTTTACAGACTGTTGCAGGATACTTTCTGGCAAACATTCAAATAGTAAAAATTACAAGAGTTTCCTTCCTGTAGTAAATCTTAAGAAACCTGTAGTTTTGCTTGCAAGTTTTCGGCAGAACAAGACGAACCTTTAAATTTCTGAAAACCTGTATCTGGAAAAGGGGACAGAAGGGAAGATTCCTTCTCCCAAAATGTTTCCGGCGGGGAGTATACATTCCATTCTGTCTATTCTAACTCTTACATTTTTTTATTATAACCTGTTTGATGTGCCACTGCACTGGCAAGATGGGTTAACTTGGGCAGGTATAGTATTGAAATAAGGTATTGGAGTCACTTATTTTCACAGAGCAAAAAAAATAATGCAAACTTGCAACGTAAATGTATAAAATTATGCAAAAACTACTATTCTCAAATCATTATATTCATAAAGAAAATTTTTCTGGCATGGGGGCCGCGGGGGCCGGTGGTGAACTCAGCTCCGGGGGCCGGTGTTGAACACGGCCCCGGGGGCCGGTGGTGGGGCCGGCCCCCCAAATGAAGCGGCCCGGCCCACGGCCCGGCCCCCCAATTTGGGGTGGGGGGCCGGGGGCCGGCCCCGGCCCCACTTTTTTCGTATTGAGCACAACCCTAGTGGTAAGTATGTCCACGTGCTTGATTTCGACATAAAGGTCTAATTTACATGACCAATAGCAGGGAATGAACTAAACCAAGTTTCATTTAGTTTGTCTAACAAGGTTTTGGATGTTGGTTACTTTTCAAATTAGCAATTACAATCGCAAGCAAGAGCACTGCGTCTTAAACTGCAAACGATGCCCCCTTACATCAATACCAATACCATCAAACCTAATTATATAAGCGAATGTTTTAATTCCAATTGTTTTGCGACAACTGTTCACATATAAAAAGCTTCTACACCCTTCTCATAGACGTAACTTAAAATGGATTAGGTGTATCCAATAAGTAGCCACGATATAACAACATTAAGCACCCAGATACCGGCACAGCTCTTTTCTAACTTCCATTATGTGTAATTAATCATGTTAAAACAAAGCCATTGAAAATCCGTAAATGAAATTTTGATTGTAGACTTGAAATTGCACCGAAATTTATTGAAAAATTGCCATTTACCGTGTAAAAAACCGGCCCGCCACCGGCCCGCGGGCCGGTGGCGGGCCGCTTATTTGTAATCTTGCGGGCCGGGCCGCGGGCCGGGCCGTCGTCGAAAAATCCGGGCCGGGCCCGGGCCGGGCCGGCCCGAGCCCGCGGCCCGCCACCGGCCCGCGTCACAACTCTACCCTTTTCTATTAAATTTTTAATCAAAGTAGAGCAACAGTTACTGAAATTTATATTATTGCTGAAAAACTAGTTGAAAATTCAGGCGGAGAATTAAAAGCGGATTAAAATTAATCTTTAAAGAAACAGCGATTAAGCAGGTCGCATTAAAATTAACTCGTTGTGTTTTTAATCCGAAGTGTGAATAAAGGAACAGGATTAGATTAAAATTTTAATCCTTGGTGCATTAAAGAAATAGGATTAAATTTAATCCGTTTAACTCGTTTAACTCACTGGATTAAATTTAATCTAATCCGTTTAATCTTTAAAGAAATAGGGCCAAAGACATCCTCCAAAGTAAGACGGAAGTATCGTAGTTAATGCTACCTTAACAAAAAGCATCCAACCCTGTCAGTCAGTTCAGTACTCGTTAACACTGATGTAATACTTGTTAGGAAGGGCATGATTTTTTAACTTTCACAAACGACGATCAATGAAGTGCATAAAACGAGTCGACTGCAGTGGCACTATGCACAAGTAAATTTCCGCAATTTTATACTTTGTCCGATGTCAGTCATTTTTACGTATTTTATTGTCCAAACTGTATAAGTTTTTAAAACAATAAGTCGCACGTCTTACGGTTAGTGAGTAATTACCAACTGCATGTACGTTTCAACCTAATTTCAAAATTGTAAAAGTAGATCCATGAAAGTACAAGCTAAATAAAAGAAAAATGCTATAATCAGATTTTTCAAGCTTCACACTCTCTACAATGCTCCCACCGGAGGTCCGAATTTCTTGGACCTTCGGAGGTACATAGTGCCCGGAAAAATTGGGTTTTGAGGGTAAATTTTGAAAAAATTTCCCGGCTTCGCCGGATTTTTACCCATACTTAAGCATTTTTTAGCTATTTTAAGCTTAAATTTAAGTTAAAAATAGTCTATTTTTAGCTCAGCAGCAAAAAATAGCTATTTTTAGACATTTTTCTAAAAAAATTTTCTTCCCCCCCCCCCAGAAATCCGAGCCCCCCCCAGACCTGGGCGGGGGGGGGACCCCCCCAGACTTCCCCCCCCCAGAAATTTTTGCCTAGGAAAAAGCCAGATTTATATGTGTAGAACAAGTGCGATGGCCCTTGAGCTTCCTGCACTTTCTTTCTACTTACGTGGGTTCAAGTAAAAGTCATGTACGTTGGTACACGAATTCCGACAATGCTTGATCAGGGTATTTTTTAGGGATTTTTTTCGGGGGGGGGGGGGAGAAATTTTCGGGGGGGGGGGATTTTTTTTTGCATAAATGAGCCAAAAAATGGTATTTTTTGGCGTATTTTGCATGGTGAAACGCTAAAAGTTCTCAAAAATGCCAGGATTTAAGGTCGTGCTCCCCTTACGTGCAGATATAGTTGCAGAAAGTGCAATTATTGCCCGATTTCGTTCAAATTTTCAGAAAATGCATCGGGAATGATAATAAACGTCCTGTAAAAACGCCAGCTTCATAACATTCATGCACAGTGAGAAACAAAAATTTGAAGTTCTAGAACTATATATAGAAAATTATGCCCAGCTACTATAATCATTTTAAAGCTTATTATGTGCTCTACAACTTTGCTTTTAGACATTAGTCTCTAGCTCTTATCGTTTTTGAGCAGTGAATTTTTGAAACATTTTTTCTCGAAAATTGGCTATTTTTGACACGACCTTGCTGAAAACAGGTTGTGTGTAATTGGAGCAAGTGTACACTACAAATGTAGACACATTTATACTCATCTTAAAGAGCTTCAAAAAAGGCCCTAATTAGGTTAATTAGAGCACTGTACACTGAATAAGCCTAAAGTTCTGAGCGAATAACAGATTTTGTCAAATTGCGGCCAAAATTTTTTGACCGAAGATTGCTCCACAACCAATGGGTGGATCTAAAAGATATACTACACATAGTATGTTTGGACAATTTGCCGGGGACGGTTTTTTATTTTTCTCTTTATCAGCCTCCAATCAAGAGCAATGATTTTTCAAAGTTGGATAAAATGCCAAATTTTCAGAAAATGCTCTATTTCTGTATACTGAAACGATATTTTGGCAAAATCAAAAAACCGTCCCTGGCAAATTATCTCAGAAACACATTGGATATGGCCATTTTCTTGTTGCGTAAAAATTTTTCAGAAAAAATTTTGGTCGAAAATTGTGGCTACTTTTGGTAAGTTTGCAACCAATACAAACTAGGTACACAGGTTTTAGTGAGACCAAACGACGCAGAAGATGTAGAGCTTCATTTTAATATGTGGCTTAATTCATAACTCTCAATATTAAGTAAGTTACAGCTTTCCAATGTGGACTGAATGTAAGGGAAGTGCGACCTTAAGCTAAAAATAGCTATTTTTACGAAAAAATCTTCGGCGAAGCCGAAACATTTTTGAAAATTTGCCTATTTTTGGCAAAAATTTGGGCATCCAAAAAAATCCCGGGGGGGGGGAAGCAAAAATCCCGGGAGGGGGCGATTTGGGGGGGGAGGCATTTTCCGGGGGGGGGAAGGTCAATTTCGGGGGCCCCCCGCCCCCCGCCCCCTGTAAAAAATACCCTGCTTGATGGGACTGTGCCTCCGTAGGTCAGTCGGCAGAGCATTTGCCTAGTGAGCAAAAAGTCGTGGGTTAGAGTCCCCATCGAAGGTCCGAATTTTTCGGACCTTCGGTGGTATTATGACTTAATTCTTTCCCATTTAATCGTCGTAACAGCACAATAAAACATTAACAAACAAGCAAGTTCCTAACATCAACAGTACAATAATAAAATCAACTAAAAACATTCAGTACGTATTAGGTCATCATTTTCAAACAGTCCATTTAATGCTATCTTCCCATTCCTGCAGAAATCCAAAGTTCAGCTCTTCGTTATCCTCTTTACGCCGAACCTGCATAATTTCATCCTCAGTCTGTTCAGTGTGTCGGCGAGCATGAACACGGTTGGCAATCACCTGCTGCCAATTCCCGGTACTAATCATATCCAGTACAATATTCATTACACTGTAGAGCGGCAAATAAGTACAAGCACGGTAGCTGAAATGAAAAAATACTCGTATAATCTGCTAAGACCAACAATTTTGTACCACATTTTGGGATTACTTTTACTGAGTTTTTAAAAGTTGGAGGCAACGAAGATTGTACCAGACGCCAATACAATCTTACGGAATAAACAGCGTAAGTCAATTATGGAACAGTTTTTGTTTTTCTCGAAACTACAAAAATCGGGTTAATCTGTTTTTCCATATGCCCCCAGGATACTGTCTGGTTGACAGAGCAAGTAATATTGTTTCAGAAATCGTCGTTTTCCCCACCGTACGGCCCTATTATAAGCATAGTGAAAGTAAAGGACTGCTCTGCTGTAGTACAAGACAGCCATCCCAAAAAGTCAATGCACCTAAACAATGTGCTGCAGCGGCAATTATATATTTCTATTAATTCTATCATCTACTGCTATCGTAAACCTGAAATGGAAAACCAAATATTTTGCAACGTACGGAACATTCTCATGAAGAGGAAGCCTCCGACACTCGATGCCCTCCAAGGCGGCACGATCCCAGGTAAGATAGGGCGTTGGTCTCAATTTGTCTACTAAGGCACCAGTAACATAAATCTTATCAGGATGCAGTCTGTGACCTTCAGGAGTTTGTTCAGCGTCTGGCGATAAATAGATCAGGCGATCACGTGGAAATAGATCCAAGTAGTGTTCCTGACGAAGAGAAAAGCCAGGGCGGACCAAATCGACCAGATTATGCCTGGAAAGGTATTCGCGATAGAAGGTGCCCTGAAAATTGAGACCAGTTATCAAAAGATCACAAGGATGCGGATGATTCAGGACGACTCGATAACAATGACCCAACTGCTTTGCCACTAAGCCCATCTCTGATGGCAATAGGTCTAAAACAAGGCAGTGCATGTATGCACGGTACATTTTACACAATGAATCCCTGATAGGAGCTGAGAAAATAGTGAATTTGTAATTAAATAAATAAGAAAAATGAACAGCTTTCACTGAAAATTAGGTTCACTGCATAATTAAAATGGAAAGCTGAAATGGCTAGAGCCAAAGGTAAACCGATAGGGTAATACTCCAGTAGGCGCACACCTTACAAAACTGAGGGTTTACTGTAACACGCTCTACTCCGGTAGGCGCACACCTTACAAATCTATTGAAAAGGTAAGTTCCGCCGTTACAGGCGCCAATTATATATATATATATATATATATATATATATATATATATATATATATATATATATATATATAAGAGTAAACAGAGGAAACAAATTACATCTATCAATGTACACCTAGCCACAGGAATAGCAACACTCTGCAATGGAAGCTGTTCCCACTTTGATAGAAATTACTACTATCTGTCAATTAAAGAGGACTGCTGTTGAATATTGCCATGAGAATGACTCAGACGTATTATTATATACTGTTTGCGCAAGCAGTTTAGTACATATTAACGACGACAAGAAATCACAATTTGTAAGGTGTGCGCCTACCGGAGTAGAGCGTTGTACAGTAAACCCGCCGTTTTGTACGATGTGCGCCTACCGGAGCAGAGCATTTCTGTCAATTGTCAAAAACTATAAGGTGTGCGCCTACCGGAGTATCACCACCAATTAATTAATTAATTAATTAATTAATTAATTGGGGCTGTTTAGCAGTAGGGTTGGGTTTTTTCCAGGAAAAAAGATTGCTCGAAAAAACTTTTTTCCGGTTTTTTTCAGGTTTTTCCATTTTTTCTTTTTTTCCGATCACCCCGAAATTTACCAATGTGCTAAAAGTTGCGTTATTTCATGTTTACATAGATACAGTTTTCAAGACATTTGATAGCCCCTCCGGGTAGTGTAAGCACTTACACAAGCGCTTACAAGAGTTCCAGTATTGATTACAGGAATCTTCAGCAGACGATGCTGTAGCGTAAACGGGTCTTATCTCGATTACCCCCCCACCACTCAAAATCCTTAAAACTTGACCAAATGAGCTAAAATTTGGTGTGGGTATGTTTTCGACCACGCTGAGTTCAAATATCGCGAAATTTTTCGATTTCGCGAAATTCGATTTTTTCGATTTCTAAGGGGGGACCAAGGGAAACCGAAAAAATTTTTGTCTTCGATTTTGCTGAAATGATGTAAACAAGGGTTTTCGGGGTCGTAGAACACGAATCTGAAGTCCGTTTTTCGATTTAGCTTTTCGTTAGTTCAGTATAAGCTTACATCTTAAGTTTAAATCTTTAGCTTATGCTGAGCTAACGAAAAGCTGAATCGAAAAACGGACTTCAGATTCGTGTTCTACGACCCCAAAAACCCCTATATACATCTATTCAGCAAAATCGAAGACAAAAAATTTTTCGGTTTCCCTTGGTCCCCCCCTTTGAAATCGAAAAAATCTAATTTCGCGAAATCGAAAAATTTCGCGATATTTGAACTCAGCGTGGTCGAAAACATACCCACACTAAATTTTAGCTCACTTGGTCAAGTTTTAAGGATTTTGAGTGGTGGGGGGGTAATCGAGATAAGACCCGCGTAAACTACAGGTGACTTCTGTATACCTTGACGATTCTGCTAAACCTGGTCTGCGGTTTTAGTAGGTAACACACCTCGTAAAGTAAATAGTACCAGCTGTTTTAACAGCTTTCGGCTGAACATTCCACTGTTATATAGACATGAAATTGTTAACACAACCTGAGTTACGCAACCATGTCAAAAAATGTTAAATTCCAGAATTAGCTGAAGTTCATAAATATCGTCTTATTATATCATTAAACAGTGTTTTTGATAGTTTCTTAATGTTCTGATTTCATAAATTAGCTTTCATAACATGTCTCGAATATTTTTCCATTTTTTCCGATGCTTCGAAAAAACCCAAATACAATTTGGTCATATTCAGCATACCCCCACCTACTATGACCCACGGAAAAGGTTGTAAATGGTGTGAAATCGCCGGAAAAGTGAAAACATTAAATTTCATTGTAAAATTCGTTAAAATAACACTAGGAATATTTTTCCATTTTTTCCACGTCATCGGAAAAAACCTTTTTTCCAGTCCTTCTTTTCGCGCCCTCCCTATTTAGTACATTTTTCGATCTTCTCCAATTTTTCTCATTTTCACATTGATTTGTTGTCCCCATGGATCCACAAAATAAGAGCTATCATTATGATGAACCCTTGAATGGTGACCCTGGATTCAGCAAAAAAACTATGCAAAAAATTACAAACAGAAAAATGTTTCGATGACGTATAAATGATCTATATCTACATACAACTTTGTACTGTGTTAAGGACAAAATTTAGATTGCAAAATGTGAATGACTTATTTTTAGGTATATAATTATTTATGGGAGTAGGCTTCACGGAGGCACATTTTTGGGCTCCGCCCCATACACACGGTATTCTGGGCACCTAATAAGGCTGGGGCTGTATTTATCTGAATGCAACCGATAATAGTAACAGTTTATACAAAGACTAGGTTTCTGCAACTGAAGCCAAATACTACAAATACTAACTAATAGTATTAATTTCATACTTAACTGATCGGGCCAGGATGCATCGACAATCAGTTTTGGGCCATAAAGAGATGCTTGAGCTAATCGAGTATTCCTAAGCCGCCTGATAACAGCAGCCGGGATTGAGTAGGGACAATCATGCCTGACAAGTCGTCCATTTCCATCAGAGTTAGTACCAATATTCGAATCATCGCCACTATCATGGCTACATCCTTCTTGGCTACTAAATCCTTCCATTAATTCATCAGATGAGGCACATTCATTCTTTTTATGTTTCTTCCTCGCCTACAAGAAAGAACCTTTATTAGCAAAGCAAAAAGAAGCATCATTAAAAAAGGCTTAATGAAAAATAAAAAAGAAAAGAATAAAAAATAGATTAAGCAGTGTGGACTCTGTGACGACGGAGCCCATACCTCACTGGGTTTATTTTAGACGAAAAAAGTGGGGATGGGAGAGCGGGGGAGCCAAGTGGGGGATAGAACACAGTCAAACATCCTGTTTTATATATATATATATATACGTATATATACATATACAAGTAACAGAAGTGCTCCGCACAAAAGGGGATAATATGTGTGTCGTGTCTATGTCTGTCTGTCTATCCTTTAAATTCCGGTTGAAAAAGGCATAAATCTGACACAGCAACTTTTGGTGGATGGTTCTATGTCAAAGGTTGCTCAGCTCACTTAGGGCTTTCATTTGATACCAAATTTGACCACTTTTGAAAAACTTTATTTTCGACCATTTGACCCTCCCACCCGACTGACCCGTCATACGGCAAAGCAGAACCAGCCCAGCAATATATGCACGACGGACGGCAAAACGGATACCGGGAATGAGCTGGGCACACCTGAAAACCCCGATAGACAAAGTTTTGAGAGGCCAGGTAAAGCCTACTATGGACCTCCAGGAAGCGGTTTTCGATTTGATCCTCCCGACGGCAAAGTGGAACCAGCCCAGCAAAATTGGTACGTCAGACGGCAAAAACGATACCGGGAATGAGCTGGGCGCAAC
>JASAND010012133.1:0-19662 GCA_030248195.1 Trissonchulus latispiculum
TTTTTGTATTGTACCTAATTCAGGCGGGGCTCCCAACTACTACCCGAACAGTTTCAACGGTCCGATCGATGAGCCCAGTAGCACGGAAGTCCGGTACAAACTCGCCGGAGACGTGGACAGATACAATTCCCATGATGATGATAACTTTACACAGCCTGCCGTTTTCTGGGAAAAGGTATAGTACATTCTCTACTTGGTAGCTGTCTTTTATACCTGTGTATGTATAATTTGTATTTTTGTTTGTTTTTTTGTTTTTATATATGCTTGTATGCAGGATGTTACTTAATAGTTTTGGGCGATTTTTAGGAGAAACTTTTAAAAAATGTTGAATATTACGAGGTTGAAATTCTGAATTTATTAATTTTTTAAAATTTATTGAATTTATTCAAGTTAGATTTTTCCTCTTTGATCTTTTTCACAGTATTCACAATTATAATGGAATTTTCCTATTTGTTTTTACAGTACAAACGTATGTATTCATAATTATAGTTTAATTTTATTTTCTTGATTATTTAATTTAATTAATTAATTTCTCCAGTTGATTCTCTCTTTCTGTCTGTCTTTTGCAGGTGCTCTCCGAGCCAGAGCGAGCCCGCCTGGTGGCCAACATTGCCGGCCATCTGAAGGATGCGGAAAAATTCATCCAGGACCGGGCTGTTCGAAATTTCAGCGAAGTCAGCCCGGACTTTGGCCGTCGCCTTACGCAGGCCCTTGCAGAGGAACAGCAGAAACAGCAGCAGAAGCAATCCAAGACGAAGGTATACCGACGTGTTCTGGAGATTGAAGTTGGAAGCGGTGGGAATGGGGAACAGAATGGCCCTCCTGCGGCGGAAAAGTGAAATTGAAAATTTTGAAGAATTTTTGGGGATTTTGGGAATTTGAGTTTTTTGGGGGAATAGTGGAGAAAATTGTGTCAGTCTTTTTTTACAGAATTTTCTGTTCAGATTCGGTTTTTGCTGAAATGGTTAAGAGTGAAAGTTGTGTACAGTCGTCAGGCCATTGGTCAAATTGTGAGTTGTAAATATTTTTTGGAAATAAATTAAAGGTTTGTTTGATTAATTACTGTAGAAATGAAATGAAAATTTGATGAAATTAATTAGCGTATGTTTCTAAAAGTTCTACAGAAGTTTTCATGACAATGAAATAAGAATGTTATTATGAAATTGTCTTTATTGCTTGCTGCATGCCGTAATATTTCACAGCACTAATATAGTACATATATCATAATATGCTGTCACTTCACTTCCATAGAAGGGTTACGCTCAGGTATTTTATTGGCAGTTAATTTTTCATACTTTTTTTTTCTTAGTTATTGTTTTATCCTCTTACTTTTACTTGCACTTTTTTCTTATTTAGGTGAATGCACATCTCTAGACAGTCTATGCGTCTGTGTTGGTTACTTACTTGCAAGACGATTTAATACTTCACATTCACAGGTTCATGCATCTGGTGATGCATTTTAGCTGATCGTTTGGACTATATGCCCTTCTACAGGGCCGAATTTATCTTGTGATTTTGTTGAACAAAAATTTGTGATATAATTCTAATTTTGCTTGATTTTATCTTCGGGTACCAATTAAATTGATTGCTGCTGTCATTTATATTTTAATTTATTAGCGATTGTTGTATATCTCGTAAATCAGGTTCATGTTATTTAAAACGTTAATTGTAATTATGTTGCAATGCATTTTGATACTAACTTGTGATGTTGCATTTTGATATTTTGCGCAAGAGGTATGTACCTACTTTATTAATCGTTTCACTGTTGAATGAAACCTATTCAAGATTGCCATTAGCCTTTGTTAAGAATTATTATAAATTATAGTTTACATTCCATTTATTACAGTATATTGCTTGTCTGTATCGAGGTTTTTTCTGTCTTCCACCATGAATTGTGTAGTTGATTTCGTATTAGAGGTAACATGAAAAATGTGAACGACTTTTAGTCGACTGTTTGAGTAATGTTTTTTGACACCACGATGGTCTAAGATTTTGTTTTATCTGATGATTTTGAAAAAGAAGCTTCTTTGGTTTTTTTAATTTTGATCTATTTGTGATTTTTTGTGATATATATATACAATGCAGCAATACTTCATCTACATCTAAACTACTATGGTAGTTGTAATTTCTATAGGATAGTCTGTAGCTAGTAACTAGTAATTAGTAAACTACTAATCAGCTTAGATTTTACTGATTCTATTTTTGCTCACTTTGTTGCTATTTTTATCGGTAGATGGTTTATGATTATTGAAATAAAATCAAAACGGTGGTTGTTTACTGCAAAAATTACGATAAAATTCTTTACCAGCTCCACAAGCCAATCCATAAAATTTTGTTTTCAGTTGGTTTGTTAGTCGTTAGGCAGTCTTGGCATTGCGCCGGTGGTTGTAAAGAAGTTTATCGTAATGTAATAATGTAGGTGCGCAGGCAAGATTTAGGCCTTTCTTGAGTTTGCAGCTTTATTCCGAATAGTTTGAGACAACATTGCTCCATTCAAGAGTTTGTAATACCAAGAGTAAGACACTCAGCTCTTCCTGATAGAATAAGCTTGCAAGATGCTCGAAACAGTAAGGCCGAAATCTCGGGGGGGGGGGCTTCTCAGCGTGTAAGCATACAACGCTGACACTTTTTAAAAACGGGCGTTTTCGACAAATTAAATACTATAACTTGAGCTAGGAAAGTCGTACAGCAATAATTTTTATGTTTTTGCGTAGAACGAGATCTGTTTGACAATATAAAAATATAGTTCGGTTTAGACAATCCCTCATAAATTCAGCAACAACATAAGGCATTCCTAAGAAATATGAAATTCCCAGAATTTTCGTGGCAAGGATGGTTTATCGCCGGTTTTGTAAGAGATTATCTAAACCGAACTATATAATTTTTATATCGTTAAAAAGATCTCGTTCTACACAACATAATGACATAAAAATTATTGCTGTACGATTTTCCTAGTTCAAGTTATACTATTTAATTCGTCGAAAACGCCCGTTTTTAAAAAATCTCAGCGTTGTATGCTTACACGCTGAGAAGCCCCCCCCCTCGAGATTTCGGCCTTAATGTTTCGAGCATCTTGCAAGCTTATTTTATCAGGAAGAGCTGAGTGTCTTCACTTCCTATTATAAACTCTTGGTATTATAAACTGTTGCTCTATTCAACTTAAAATGTCCCCCCCGCCCCCCCCCCACCCACAGATACATCGTCTTTTCATATGAAACCAAATGTAAGATTGGTTGAATCGTTAATCTTTCGCGCGCGCCCCCAGAATTTTCGCCTAAAAGTGGCAAAAATGGCGAATAAGGTTTTTGAGCATTTTTCGGCGACCCCCCCCCCCTGTGTAGGAACCGCCCAAATTTTCCACCGGCGACACCAATGTTAATAGGGAAGGATAGACATTGAGATATCGGTGAGTAGTTTGGAATATCAAAACTCAACCAGTTTGTATGTCCGCGGATCTCGTCGGATTATTTTCCAAAATTTTATTGTCCTCCCTTGAAAATCTGTACATTAAAATTTTGGCTATATTAGGAGACAGTGCGACTGCTGTTAGCTGTTGACTAGACATAATGTTGGGTCGGGCATGGGTCCAAAGTTTACTGGTATCCGAGTCCAAAAGAGGGTGAAAGCAAAGTTCCGCGTGGTTTCTAGTACTTTTATCCGGTATCGAAAACTGACTATAGTGTGGTTTAGACCAAAATTCTATACAGATGTATTTACCCAGAATCAATGTTAGACCTGGAGCAGAATGAAACAGAAATTATTTCGGGCCGCAGACTAAAACTGAAATCGGCTACTGAAACAGCACTAGGTGATTTCTTTTGGGCACATATTATTGGTTGACGATTTA
Source organism: Trissonchulus latispiculum (assembly GCA_030248195.1). NCBI lineage: Eukaryota > Metazoa > Nematoda > Enoplea > Enoplida > Ironidae > Trissonchulus > Trissonchulus latispiculum. The sequence goes on from JASAND010012133.1 coordinate 3,848, forward strand.
AATCAAAATGAATTTTATGAAACTTTCAAAAATAAGTTCTTGCAGCTTTCTAACAACCTCCGCGCAATGCCCTTCTAAACTTCAACGTCTTCGTTCAGGGCGGTTTTTGCCGATTTTTGACATTTAGACAGTAGCTGCATAGCTATAGGTATATTCATTCAAAAGATCTTGTGGAGCTCTACATTTTTGCTTTTTGAAGTACCTTTCTAGCTTTTCTCTATAGTGAGGTATAGCTGATTTTCTTATTTTGGCGTTGAAAACTTGTCATTTTTGCAGAAATCAAATAATCCGCCATTTCTTGAGCTACGCAAGCCGTAAAATTAAACTAAGGGTATCAATTTGAAGGTGTCGTCGTGGCCGATTATTCGTGACGTTGTAATCTTCCAAATGCTATCCCTTACGCTGCTATCATAAAAAATGTAGTTTTTGCAAAAACATGACCAACTTTTTCCAGCGATTGTGGAGCATTTGCTATGAAAGCTAGAGGGTTGCCACTGACTAGACGTGTTTTACACAAAAATACTCAGGGACCCTTTGTCAGTTGCCTCGATTGCTGCTTTCGAGCTAAAGTGGTCGCTTGCCGAAAATGGGAAAAGTAGGCAAAATCCAGGTTGCGCATACGTTTTAGTTATTTTCTTTATAACGAAGAGCGGTTTCATAATAAATAAAAAAGGGCTCCCAGCTATTTAATAGTGGAACCGAATGATGTGGCCGACGCTTCACGAAAAAATTTTCCTTTAGTCTGCAAAAAATCTGGAAAATTAAATTACTTCGAAAATGCAGTAAAATAATTTCCGATAATTAAAATTAGGTTCACTGTATTCTTTAGAAAGAGAAAATGTTAAGCTCCATTTCGGTATAAGAATGGCTACTTAACTCCAAGGAATGGATGAGTAATATGGGTTCAAAGTTGATGTCTCCAAAAGGAATCACCACCTGAAACGAGGAATAGCCCAATAGTAATGTGGATCGAATCCGCCGATGGACAGAATTTGGCAATTTCTGTTTTTGCCAGTCGTTTGTGTGCATGTTTGCCTGTGAGATGAGCTAAATTTAGCTCTGGAGCGAAGCGTGAGAAACTTTTTGAAATTTAGAAGCATGAAGAAACATTGAAACTGTGCTAGTATAGTGTGTCCTATTACATTTTGGAAAACGCCTACAAAAATATTTATTGCCATTTTATTGTCTGCAGGCTCCCAGTTGCATGAAAGTGAGTTGACAAACATGGGTGCTTGATTAGAAACTGCCAACTAGCCACAGCCAAAATTTCGTTCCATTCCATTCCATTTCAAACACTATCTTGAGTAGTCACGGCGGCTGACTCGAAAATCTTTGGTCGACATTTCCTGCTAATTTCCTTAAGGTGGTGATATTCTTTCCCGTATTTTGGATGCCATAATCAATGGAAAGAGCTCGTAAAGCGGTATAAGATTGCTCTTAGACCATTTTTTCTATCTTCAATATTCCGAGAGATAAACGAGAATAAAAAATTTTGGGGTCTGAAACCTGCTGATTTCCAAATTTCCGGATTCTTGTCAATTGGTCCTGCATGTAGATGCCTCCTAAACTGCGGCCCGGACCGGCCTAAAATGCGGCCCCATGTTAAATTTTAAAAATACACTAGAATTGTATTTTTGGGTCGCAAAAAGTCTAAAGTGCGGCCCGAACTGTCATTGGGCTGCAAAATGCCTAAATTGCGGCCCCGAACTTCTTTTCCTTCCGGGCCAACTGGGTACTGAGATTAATAGCTCATGAAATCTCAAATTTCAATGCTCATTACCTGATATATGATTGCTTTGATACCGGTAATTGAAATTAGCCTCTCCAACATTCATTTTGACAAAAAAGAACATTTTTATCCGGGATTGAGTTGAGTGCACCAAACTGGAAAAATCGTTAATGAAGCTTCATGCTCAGGAATGCTCAGGTTAAATTGCATTTTTTGCTGCGGCATCATTCACCCATTTGCAAATTCTATGCAGTTAATAGCTGGTTACTCGTTAAGTACTGAACGAAACTACTAAGAATTTAAACTCGGTGTGCAGAACATGTGCGATCAAATTTTGTTTGGGACCCCTATTATGTGGTTTAAACAAGCTAAATTTAACTTGATCTTTATCATGAAAGAGTTAAAAGCGGAAAGTTAAGCTTGAGTGGATTGTTCATGGTCCACTGCCACGATGGGAATCCCAAAACTGTGCTAATGATACTACCAAGAGTGCATAATTGCACTATATATAAGAAGGAGAGTAAGCCACTAGATCATCTTCGTGGCATTGCGCGACGGTGCTCCGACCACAAGACGCGAATGCTCCCCCGTTTGGTGGAGGGGGGGGGGGGGTAGCAGCCAAAAGGGGTCCCCGTTTGGTGGGGGGTTAGGCAGAAGAGGGACCAGTTTGGGGGGGCTCGCCAAGTCAGGCTAAGTTTGGCTGAATCTGTTTGGCTGTTGGCGACCCCCCCCCCCGAACGGGGATCCCTTTGGCTAACGCCCCCACCAAACGTGGACCCATTTTGGAAATAAACAGAAAATACCATAATCGTCTGCTCCTCCCCCACCAAACGGGGATCTCTTTTCGGCTACACCCCCACCAAACGGTACATATGCTTTTTCGAACAGAACGACCCCCCCCCCCCCCCCCAAAACGGGAGAACATTGGCGTGCTGTGGTCGGAGCACCGTTAAGAATGCTATCTTCTTATATATAGTGCAATTTTGCACTATTGGTACTACAATACCATACCTTCGGGGATTACTTACTAGAGGCCTGCCAACTTAAGGGGGGCTACTAAAGGTTTGCCCCTATTTTGTCCGAGTGGCCTATTTTTTGGCACAGATGTAGAGCATGGGTGTGGTCAAAAAACATCGGGTACTGAGATCTTAGCCGCATTCCAGCCGTGTGCTGCCGTTGCTTTTATGTGCCCGACACCCCATTTTTCACAACTACCAACATAATTGATTAAAAATTTCTGCTGACTGCTAGGCACCAGCTTCAAAGTTGCCATTTGGCAACATGATTTGGCACATATGACCCCATCTGCAGAAAAATACTAGACGTCTGCATCTTTTCTGCATCTAAGGGAATTACTGTTCAAAGTTGAAGTTTCGCCAAAAATTTATAAATTTTTGGCTAACGAAAAGAAAATTTTAATTCTGGTGCAAGCTATAAGGCTGTAATTTGGCATATACAGAGGCCCTATTGGTGTACCCAAATTGCTAAAATTGCTATTTTTGGGCAATGGTACTCCAAAAATCGGCCCATGTCAAGATAAAAGTCACTTTTTGATGCGTTCTGATCTACCCCTTGATTTTCTTGAAGCTTTTATTTTCGTGGAGGTTCTTGGGGTTCTGGGGGTTCTTAATTTTTTGTAGAGATTTGATCTAAAACTATGTTTAGTTTCACTTTTAATGGGGGTCCTTGGGGTTCTTGGGGTTCTGAATTTTTTCAGGAGATTTGATCCTCTACTGCTTAGTTTTAAGTGTTTGCTGGAGGTTCTGGAGTCCGGGTATACCGAAAAATGTGTGCGTTGGACGAACTTGTTATTCTTGTCATCAGCTTTCGATTGATATCCATATTGTGGATATTGGATGTTGCATACACACAAATTTCAGTCTAAATTTATGAGAAAAGCCAGGAGGACCCCCCCCAGTACACCCCGGTTATATGCTACAAATTTGATGATTGAGATACATATAAACATATCATGTCTGCTGAAGTGCCTGTTGAAGGAAAGGATCCGCAACGTAGTCAAGTAGGAATCAAAGTCCTGGATGCAAACGCATGAAAAAAATTTGAGAACCTCCTTTTTTCTGATGAGGGTTCTGGGGGTTCTAACTTTGGCAACCAATTGGTGCGTATCGCACTAGCCTGTCATCGAGCAAAAAGCGGCACGGTTTCTTTGATGTTGTGCTCGGATAAATGTAGGCTTGACAGGCTAAGAAGAATGACAGGCTAAGGCCTGCGTGACAGGCTAACGTCTGGGATAGCACAGTGCTAGCTAAACTGGGATTTTGGAGACGGGCTGTTGAGACAGGGAATCAAAACACTCATAATATAAAAAACTATTGCTATTTCATTGGCTTTCACAGAGTATCATTTTATGTTATGCCAACAAGAATAGTAGCTAAAACAGTGGCATACAACATGGCGGGCTCATACAACATGGCGGGCTCCTACAAAATGGCGGGCTCCTACAAGATGGCGCCCTCTTTTTTTCCCGCTTGCCCCCCCTTCATTTCACACAGGTTTCCCCCCCCTCCCATTCTTTTGGCTCTTTGCTGTCCCCTTCTTTCGGATCGTAGGGGGGGAATTGTTCTTATAGGTGTAATAAGAGAGAAAGTTAGTTGGGGGTGGAATTGGAACAGTTGGTAAATGCTTGTATTTATATTTCGCCATTTGCCAGAGGTCTTTGGGGGGAGGGGGGGGGTACTTCCCATAGTCGCAGTCCCAGAGGTTTTTTGGGGGTGGGGCTTGTTTCCATAGGTGTAATTTCAGAAAACGTTGAGGGCATAGTTTCCCTGGAACTTTGGGTCTGGGGGGGGGGGGTAAATCTTGGGTGGTTGGTGGTCGACCCAAGAAATGTGATGGGGGGTACCCCCCCCAGAATTCGGACCTCAGAAATTTCGAAAAATGGCCTAAAAACGCAAAATTTTCTGTATTTTAACGCTTTTTTTGTTAAAACAAAGCTTGTTTTTATCGTTTTTGGCGTTTTTGCACAGTTTTAAAGCGATTTTAAGTCAAAATTTTAGAAAAATTTTTCCAAAAATGACTATTTTTCGGCCAAATTTAGCTAACTTTTTGGGCCCGAAAATCGCTGGGGGGGTTCGGGGGGGGTAGCCGAAAGTTGGGGGAGGGCAACTCAAAAATTCTGGGGGGGGGTAAAATTGGTCAAAAATTTTGTGGGGGATACCCCCCCCACCCCCCCCCCAAAGGAAACTATGGTTGAGGGTGGGGGTAGGATCAATAATTTGGAAAAATTTGTAATTTGAGAAAACGTTAAGGGTGGGCGTAGATCCCTCCAAATGTTTACATTATGGAAGGAAAAATTTGTTTTTTTGGAATAAAAATAGAAAGAATTGTTTGAAAAAGTTTTAAAATTTGCGGGCGTAGATTCCTCCAAATTTTTACATTATGGAAGGAAAAATTTGACTTTTTGGAATAAAAATAGAAAGAATTATTTGAAAACGTTTGAAAAATTGCTAAAACAATAGAAACGGCAAAACTTCCCCCCCCCCCGCCCCAAACGTTGAAGGCCTCCTCCACAGACGGTGAGCCCCCCCCCAACCCCCCCCTTTCACTTCCCATAGGCGGCTCCCCATGTTCCCAGGGGTCATTGTGGGGCGTCTTGTTTGTATAGGTGTAATTTGCGAAAACGTTGAGGGTGGTGGTAGGATCAATAAGTTGGAATAATTGTTACATTATGGTTATATGTAAACGGGAGAAAATTTTTTTCGGACAAAATTTTTTTGGAATAAAAATAGATAGAATTATTTGGAAAATATTAATGGAGAGAATTATTTGAAAAAAAATCAAAAATTTGCTATTGAACGTTGAAGGCCTCCTCCACAAACGGTGAGGGCCCCCCAACCCTCCCCCTTTCACTTCCCATAGGCGGCTCCCCATGTTCCCAGGGGTCATTGTGGGGCGTCTTGTTTGCATAGGTGTAATTTGCGAAAACGTTGAGGGTGGTGGTAGGATCAATAAGTTGGAATAATTGTTACATTATGGTTATATGTAAACGGGAGAAAATTTTTTTCGGACAAAATTTTTTTTGGAATAAAAATAGATAGAATTATTTGGAAAATATTAATGGAGAGAATTATTTGAAAAAAATTCAAAAATTTGCTATTGGAGTATTTTGCATAAAAATAGAAAGAATTTTGTAGGGGAGGGTTGTGAGATTCTGCAGGAGGGTAGGGGGTCACCAGAGGTGCTCCGCTATAAAAAGTTGGGGTGGGGAGCCTCCGACATGGGGGGCGTCTGGCAACTGCGTTACAACTATGGTTTTATGTATGTGTTTTAGCTGCGTTGGTATATTCATTCTCTATTGGAATCGTCTATTCTTTGTTTGTTGGTTTTTGGATTATCGTCTGATGCCGCGTGTTAGTGGCCGTCCGAGTGGGCGTCGTGGAAACTCTGATGGTGTTGAAATGGTGGAGTATGGTGTTCAAAAGATAGTCCAGAAATATACTGGTGGTGGTTGTCAAAAGTACAAGGTTGTTTGGGAGCCTAGTTGGGAGTCTCGTTCAAAATTGAGCGAATATGCTGATTTGGTTAGAGGTTAGTGGTGTTTATGATGTATTGTTTTGTTTGTAGTTTGTCAACTGTTCTGGTAATGGTATGATGAGAAGGGTTGAAGTTGATTTTATTTTTTAATAAGTTTGTGGAAAAGTATAGGTTATTGGTTTCTGTCAATAGTTGTCTTGTGAGTCCAGGGATTTTTTCAAATTCGGACCCGTGCTTTTCAGTGTGTTTTTCTAAGAAAAAATTGTGTTTTTCTAAGAAAATGTGTGTTTTTTCTAAAAATTGATTTTTCGCGTTTTAAATGCGTTTACGACTATTTTTACTACATATAGCCTATTCCTAGTTGGTTTTTGTCGTTCTAGCGATAAAAGTCAATAGATACTGACGTGTATGGTCGATTTGGACGAAATGAGCGCAATATCATCGAAAGAAAAGGAAAAAAAGCGTAGTTGCAACGGGGGGTCTGGGGGGCGGAGCCCTTCAGAAGCTGAAAATTTTTTAAAAATCGGTAAAAAACCACAATGGAAACAGTTGTACCTTTTGATTTTGTAAACCATATTTTCTTTTGAAACGGTGCTTAATGCAGCTTAAAGTAAATAATGTGGTAAACTAATATAATAATAAGTATGTACGTATATATATATATATATATATATATATATACTATACATATACTAGAGGATTACAAAAGAAAAAGGACACAAGCACAGATGTAGGACGCCAAAGCTTTGAAAAAATGAATGAAAAGACAAGCGCGCCGCAGGCGCAAAATTTTTTCAGGAAACGGTCTTCTGTAGTTCAAAACTTGTGTTTTTAAGTGTGTTTTTCTAAGAAAAAGTGTGTTTTTCTAAGAAAAAGTGTGCGAAAACACAGTAAAAAACACAAAAAAACCATGCGTGTGACACACTAGCTTTGACAGAAAAAAATTTTGGAGGGGGCAAGCGAAAAGTTTTTTGAAATTTGCGCTACAACGGAACCCAGTGGCGGCCGCTTTCAAGTACAAGCTGGAAGTTTTGAGATGTTTGTTTTCTATTTAGAGCCACAGGGGAATTTTTTCGAAATTTTTAGCTGAATTTCTATTGTTTACTAAAAATTTTTCTTTTGCCTCCGATTTTGGTGGTGGGAATGGTTCCATGGCCCCCGTCCCCTGGATAAGTGCGTGGTCAGATATAATGAAGGAGTGTGTACAGAGCACAACAATGATATAGAAGTTATGTGTTCTTCTCTCCGTTTCTCTGATGGCGTAGTGGTTGCACGTGTAAGTGCAATTAGGAAAGGTCCGTGGTTTGATTCCTGGCGGAGCCAAATGTTTGCAGTAGTCTCCTAGAAGAACCTGTTATCCAGCCCCTTTTTGTTGTTGTATGTATCTGTTTTGGCTTGGTTAGATTGGCTGCTTCCCTGTTTTTGGTCCTTGTGCTGCTCGTTGCCAGCCTCTTTTAAGCGAGGGAGAGATGTACAGAGAGTACCAATGTTGTAGAAGTTATGTGCTGTTTTCTCTTGGCTCCGTCTTCGTGGTGTAGTGGTTGCATGCCTAATTGCGTTTTTCGAGAGGTCCGTTGTTCTATTTCTGGCGAAATCAAATTTTTGCAAGTGGTTGTGCTTGGTTGGGTTGATTTTGTATAAAATCGTGTTTGTGGTGAATGATTGTTTTATGTCCGTTGTGTTTTTCTGTTAGTGTTGGTTTTGTTTTCTGTTTTAGAGTTTGAAGAAAGAGTTGCAGTTTCTGGTGGCTGCCTTAATTTTCCACTACCTGTTGTCCATGAAAATGATGCTCGTATGTGTTTATGACGTTTTAAGAAGTGTTTTATTGTTTATATCAGTATGTTGGGCTGGGCTTTATCTACTGGGGGGGGCGGGGGGCCCCCTTCATAAACACCCTTCCCCCCAAAAAAGTGGGTGCCCCTTTTGGTACCAACTTTTGCCCTGAGAAAATCGCTCAGAAGGCCAAATTTTCAAAAATTTTTCAGCCTCTTCGGAGATTTTTAGTCGATTTTTGCCTATTTAAGCGCTATTTTTGCACTAAAAATTAACTTTTTTGCCGATTACTATAAAAATAGCGCTATTTTTAGCATGTTTTTAGAAAAATTTTGAAAAATTTTCGCCCCCCCCCATAAATGACTCGCCCCCCGAGGGCCCCCCAAAGAGCCCCCTCCCCAAGAAAAAATCCCTAGAATAAGCCCAGTTGGGTCTGGGTGGGTTGTGTTACTTTGAAGTATCGAACTATTGGTTTGAGATGCTAAAAATTTATGTATGAAATAGGTTTTTGGTTTTATTGTTCGTTTTTGTTTGTTAATTTGGCAAACAAATACATGTGTTTATTGGAGATTGTTGTTTAATTAGTTTGTTTTTTAGGGAATTTTTGTTGGGTTTTTGTTGGATGGGCTCTGATGGGGCTTTTTTAGTTTGGGAAGGGTGGAGGGGTCTTGTTTTTCTTATAAAATAGTAAAATTGTATTAATTTTATGCTAATTGTTAAAAATACGCCTATATATATCTGGTGTACAAATTAGTAAAAAATGACTAAAATTGTAGTGTGAGGCTAGAAAATTGTTAAGGATTTTCGGTTTTGACCTTTTTGTTTGCAGAGGAGGCGTAAAGTAACATTTACCAAAATTTTTTATTTTTTTTGTAATGGGCTTGATTGTTTTTGGGGGAAGGATGTGATTTTGGAAGGGCATGCTATCATTTTTCCCTCTTCCTCCGTTAGAATTAAGTTTTTTTTGTTTTAATTAAAAATGTTGTATTGTTTTGTGATTACGTTAAGGGATAATGTGGTTTTTTATTTTCTTTATTTTAGTTGTGAATGGTTTGAACGTGGAAGAGGAAATTAGATCTGCTGGGACACGATGTGCTGTTCGTGCTATTGTTTGCCAGTGTGACACTGTACAAAGTGAGTGATTCTTGGGTTGACGTGAATGATTTGGGCAACTGTCAGAGACTGATTGCAGGTATGTACATAATGGTAATTGTAATATATATTGTTTTTGGTGGTTTTTTGATTCTGGTTAATAGTATTAATTTTGTAAGAGATTAGTTTTCGTTATGTTTTTGTTTTATTGTGTTTGTATGTGTTTTTATTGTTTGTTTACTTTCTGTTGAATGCGTTTTTTAAAGGGTTGTTTTATTTGGTTAGTGCTGTCTGTTTGTTCTTTTTTTTGTAGAATTTGAGGAAAGAATCAGTGGACGCAGTAGACGCCGGAATAATAATAGTGGAGATGCTCGTGAGCGTGGAGGAGTCAGCGGAAGAGGTGCTGGTGGTGGCGGAGGCAGTGGAATTGTCTGTGGCGGTGGTGAGGGAGTGAGCGGAAGAGGTGCTGGTGGTGGCGGAGGCAGTGGGATTGGTGGTGGCGGTGGTGAGGGAGTCAGCGGAAGAGGTTTGGGAAAGTTTTTTGTTAAATGCGAAAGTATGTTTTGTGGATGTTTTCGTCCTTATATTGGCCTGACAAATAGGCATAGTTATAGTAGGCTGTGATAAGTTATGAAGTGTTTTTCCTTGTTTTTCGTTATGTGTAAAATGTTTTTTATTTTTTAAATTTGGTTAAGTATAATATGTGAAGTATAAGTTATAGCAGGAATTTTAGATTTGCTAATTTGGTTAAGTATATATATGAAGTATAAGTTGTAGCAGGAGTTTTAGATTCGCTTAAGTTCAATTTTATGTCTGTGTGAAAATTCAGATGTGTAAGTAAAGTGAAGGTTTTTATGAGAAGAGAGAAGAATTAGTGTACTGAGTGCTATAGAAGGCGTTCCTTAAGTGTATGATGTGATTTCTTTGTTGTTGTTGTTTTTATTTATGTTATTGTTGAGGATTTTTTGTTGTTTATATAATTTTTTAGGTATTAGTGTCAGAGGAAGGCCGCGAAAGTATTCAATCGATGGCTTGGACGAAGCTCTCTCTCTGTATACTACAAACATCAGGGTCATATCATACTGAATGAAATTTCTGATTTGGCCGTTATTCCAGTTGGTAGTTTGGTTCACAGGAAGAGGTCGTTTGATGCTTCTCAGTCCAGTGTTCCGGATGCATCTTCGATTGGAGGTATTGATTATTTGTTTTTTGTGTTTTGTTCTTTGTTGTGTTTTCTTTGCAAAGTATTAACGTTTATAATGATATGTATATGTTTTATAGATCGGTTAAAGATTTTTCTTGTAAAGTTTCTTTCAAATTTTTTATAGATGTTTAATCATTTAGTTTAACTATTTTAAATTGTTCATTTGTTTAGTTTTTAACTTATGGAATGGTTAGCAAATAGGCATAGGTAGCGATGAATAAAGTAACATTTTATGATAGTAGTTTAATACGGTTATGATTTGTTATGTTTTGTATGTCGTTTTTTCGTTATGTGCCAAATGAGATCAAATTTAAGCTGAGACTCGTTAATGTTGGCTAAATTTCGAATTAGGGCTTTTGATTTTTGTTTGTGAGATTTCGATCATCAGGTGGATCACTAGTGTAGTCAGAAAGAATTTTCGGGGGGTAATGCCAAAATTTGGTGGGGGGTCTGGGGGGCGGAGCCCCCCAGAACTTGAAAAGATTTTTAAATTTGTAATATCTGAGGAAATTTTTTTGGGTCGGAGGTGCTGTAGTAACAATCTTATTTTTTTTAATACCACATCCTAAAGTTTTAATTTAAGGTATTTTAATTTCTGAATGCTACACGTGTGATTCAAATTTATGGATACTTGTATAATAGAACGAAAAAGTTGTTATTATTATGTTTTTGGATAGCAACGTAAGTTGGTACATATATGTGCGATATGATACTATTTGTCTTGACATAAAGGCGAATTAGTAAATGCAAAACATGTTCAAACATTAAACTTTAATTTTTAGCCATGGCGCCGCGACTGATAATTCCGTTCGTCTCCGTCCACCAGATATGGCGGAAGCTGTTGTTCAGACCCTAAGGCATGTATTCTTTAATGCTTATTTAATGTACATAATATATAAACATAATACAAATTATATTTATAGTTACAATGAACAAGAATTATCATATTTTAAATATTTGGCAAGATATAGATAAACTAAAAGAAGCATACATGGCGAACGTCATTATCCACAGAGTGTACCAGATATTGTGTAGTGAGATCCTTCATCGATAAGTTGAGGGGGAGAGCATACTACGCAAAGACAATGATGGTACAAAAAAATTATTTGCTGACTTCAGAAATTTTCACAGTGTATAGATATAAATATCTGCTATTAGGCAGCCATTTTGGTTTTTGTACTTCTTTTTTACTAATTTCGTTGACTGCAATGTACAATTTGAAACTTTAGTTGTGATATAAAATTGCAATATGACATAGTTTTCATTAACTAGAAATTGTTTTTTGAGTAATAGATGCCGACTTCTGCAGTGATAGCATTATGAACAATGCTTACTTATTATGTGTTACGCAGTCCTATTGATTTTACTTACGCACTATGCTGTTCCCCCCAGAAAATGGGAAGTGTACGTGGTACAGCCTCAGTACACCCCTTGCGCATTTTAAAATACTTTTTCTATAAAATAAAAATAAACTATAGTTTGGAAACATAAAAAATTGAAACAGCAATGATTAAATGGTGAATGTAATTATAATCCTATGCATTTATCGTATTATAACAAACAGTGGTCCAAACAAGAAAAAACGCCCATGAACGTTCTCTCCGGTCAAATGCATGTTTTTAAAAATTAAAAATTTCCGGAAAAAACTTGCGCCTAATTAAACTATTACAATGCTAAAATACTCATACTTTCTTTTCATAGACATTTAAGCAATTGATACTTCCAATGTATCTTCTCGTCCTCAAAAATGAAATTAAATTTGACAGAAATTTGGCAAAAAATACATGTACAACTTCAATGCATGCATATATTCACTATATACTTATTAATTTGTATACTTTATAATATTATTTTTTTAATTTTAGAATCCAAGAGAGAACTGTTGGTACAAATACAACGATTGGCCTGAATTTATCAGAACGCGCTGCTCGAATCTTTGTGGAAGCCGACGATGAGTTAATCGAAAATCTTCCCCTTAGCCAAATCATGCCCGGTGCGATCAATAATTAGCAAAACATTAATTATGGTGACAAATACTGTGATTGATTGCATAAATATTAAATCATTTGCAGAATTTCCCGTTTAAATAGATATTGGTAAAGGTTTTAAAAATTGATCAAACTTAGCCAAAGCTCAGGTTTTATTTAATATACCTATCAACTTAAACAGCTTAACCTTTGTCAAAAGCTTTCCTTTTTTACACAACATTCTCTCCTGGTTGATTTTATACATATAATCAGATTCACAAAATATAACAGCGTCAATTCTAACTCAGTTCAGCAAGATAAACCAGTTTAATGTCTAATTACTCAAAGCAATTCCCCCCTTCCCTTAGTGTAAAGAGGGAAAATTCTGCACATGAACCTAAGTTTTTTGTAGTTTTATTTTATTGTATTGATAATTTTTAATTGAATGAATTATTGTGTTTTCTTTGTTTTTTGGAGAATAACAAGGATTACCTAAAAGTAAATTGCAAAAGGTTTAATACCTTGTAAAAAATATCGGTTACTTTAAATGTGAAATCTTAACGTCAAAATAGTTTCACTAGATACTTTCGCTCTACCATAATTTCTAGTTGTTTATATTGATTTGAACATTACAACAACAAGAGAAACAAAATTTTGAAAGTACTGACAATTAATTTTAAAAGTATAAATAAACATAAATAACCGTGATTGTCAGAAATAAAATTTAAAAAAAGGGAAAATTAAAAGAAGTACTAAATTAAATAGGTTTTTTACAAGACATAATAGCTACTGCGCTGGCAAATCATAAAATCTTCAAGGTAATCTTTATTTAATGTCTTCTCCAAACTTGTTTATAGCTATACGTAAGTATTTTATTATAAAAATAATCAAGAAAGTATTTGTTTTTACATTGATGCGCCCTCATTGCTTGTTTTATTATCATTATCATCTGCTGGCATTGTTTTACTAATCTTGTGTATGCTGTACTGGCATTGTTTCTTTGTTCAACATTTCAAGCGAGGTGCTGCATTTTTTTTCTGTTATGTTTGATTTTTTATACAAAAATGTAAAAATCAAAAACATTGTTTATTTTCATAATCATGTGTCAGCATTTTTTGCCTTATTATCATTATATGACAGTATGACAGTATTTCTTTATTCTTCTGTACGTTGTTATGGCATTGTTTGTTGCAGACTTCAATCAATTCTGCTGCATTTGTTACTGTTTATTGCTTACTTTATTTTCCGTAGTCACGTTCATTGATTGTTTGGCAGATTGATTTTTGATATATATTACAAATTTTCGATTATGGCAATAGTAGTTTCTAGCATCGAAAGATTTTTTATATGAGTCAACCTGCATTTTTACAAAATTTAATTATCATACTTAAGGGGGGGTCCATCATGAAAAATTTTTAGGCGACGGATTTCGCTCATTTTCACACATAAGTTAGCCACATATGTCGTGCATATCAAGTTTAAATTTTGAGTTGTTTCGTTCAGTTCTCCGTAAGTAATCAACTGTGTGCAATTTGAATATGAGCGAGCACAAGGGTGCTGCAGCCAACTGAGGCAAATTTTCGCAAATCAGCTCTAAGTTTTTAGCTTATTTTGTTACACACCTTTAAAAACTATTAAGAAAAACATTTTAGTACCGTTTCCAGCCGGATGGGCTTGATCAGAAGCTTCTCTAAAAAATTTCTCGGAGAAGCAAGGCCCTTGTTCCTTCTTATATGATGAAACATTTAACAGCGGTTAACTTAAAATAGAAGCTTTTCCGACCCATAGTTCTATGAGAAAAATTCATCCCCGCAATGAGAGCTTTCGATTGATGTATAATATGCCATATTTTGAAAAATTTTTAAAATCGCTGTTTTGAGAAATTCGGGGTTCGAGGGTCCCGTTTGGCACGCTGAGAAGTACTGGACTTGGCTATCAGCATAATTCATGCTGCAAACAGATCCAGAGGCATGAATACACAAGTTGGAATACAAAATAGGCAGATTCGGACCATACTGTTGTCGAAATTTAGCCAAGTTTTCGAAAAAAACCGAAATTTTGACAATTTTGCTAAAAATGCCCATTTTTGCGCCAAAAAGATCTCGAAACTGGGAAAAGATAAATGAAACCATCGGTATCAGTGGAACCGCCAATTCAAGTACTACGGAACCCTGGAGTTAGAATTTTTATTTAGGCCTCTGAATTAGAGTAATTTGCAATTCTTTCCGAAGACCCCACTTTTCAGCTGCAAAAAACGTTGAATTTTGACGATTTTCCAATGTTTTCGATAAATAAAAAAATTTTTAAACATTTTAGGGGCCTAAATCAAAATTCTACTTCCAGCGTACCGCAGTTTATGATTATAGCTACATTATAAATATAAAATTATGCAGGATTACAACTGTTTGTCGAGAGATCTTTTTGGCGCAAGAATAAAATCACCACTTTTTCTGTTTCCTATGTTTAACACATGCGGACCTCGACTTTGAGGTGAAATAACTCAACAACCGTAAGAGATACGAGTTTAATTTTAAAACTTATTAAAATATCCCACTCAAAGATCATTATATGTGAAAATGAGCGAAATCGGAGATGGTCGAAAAATTGACCAAAAATGGACCCCCCCTTAACTTTGACAACTTTTACTTAAAAGTGAATTCAGGAAAAATTTAGCATCGTTAGCAAAAAAACAACATCGTAGCCAAGTAAACTACACAATGTTTTTATGATCGTACATGATGTGATAGCAAGTTGGAATTTAGTATTATATTTA
Source organism: Trissonchulus latispiculum (assembly GCA_030248195.1). Classification (NCBI taxonomy): domain Eukaryota; kingdom Metazoa; phylum Nematoda; class Enoplea; order Enoplida; family Ironidae; genus Trissonchulus; species Trissonchulus latispiculum. The sequence continues at coordinate 18,880 of JASAND010012133.1, forward strand.
TTTCGATAATTACTGTTTGCTATATTTAATCTAGCAATTACAAAGCAAAGTTAACTATCATTAAGATATCACTTCATCAAAATATGAATAAACAAGAATTTTCGCTGAATAACTAAATGTCAAATTCCAACTTGTTAACCTTGGTGCTGATAAACAGAACCGAATACAGTTCTTTGTTTCATTTTTCATCCTTTCGTTTTCCTTCAACCATCATACAAGACATTCCACTTTGTTTTTTTAGTGTTGTAAATATATAGACCAACTTATTTCCAATCACGTGATATTCTTCTTTTCGGTTCTGTAATATAATTTGTAAACTTTGTCGATACCGGTAATAGAAAGAAATTGTTGTAATAAATTCGTCTAAAGTGTTTCTTCTCTACGATTTTAATCATTACTATAATTGTACAACAAAAACAGCATTAAACAAATGAAAATATGACAACCAAAAGGTTACAAACCCAGTATATAATGTAGACAAAGAAATATCAACGTGAAAATGAACTATAAACAATGAATGCTTAGACTGTCAATAATGACAGGCTAAGACAGGCTACATTACACGTTAATCATATAACTAGCAAACCTGTCAAGGCAGCTGAACATAAGCAGGCAAATGTAAACTGTCAACAATGACAGGCTAAGACAGGCAAACACACACACAAAACATATAGCTTGCTAGCCTGTCAACTTTCCCCTATATATATATATATATATATATATATATATATATATATATATATATATATATATATATATATATATATATATATATATATATAT
>JASAND010012134.1:0-111347 GCA_030248195.1 Trissonchulus latispiculum
CTGCAAATTTCCTTCAAATGGGTATCAGTTCAGTGATATATCAACCATCATTACGAATGCTTTCTCACCGTTCATCTCTGGTCAAGTTTCACGTGTTCAGAAGATAAGATTCAATACGTCAGAATTTGAGTATAAATTCCGTCCTCAATGGTTAACATCAAATTCCTGAATTCGTCCAAGAAGTGATAAATGTGAACATGCAAGAATATAATATAATTAGTTTGCAGCATCACTGAATCAGGTTTCATTAGGTATTCTTGAGGGTATGTTGTTTCGCTGAACTCTACTTTGACTCCCAATTTACTTCTATTCCAGCGACAACTTTCCCACCCATCATGATTTTCCACTAACATCTTTGGTCATCTGTAATTTTCACTATTTTTTCCATTTTTACTCCAACTTTAGTTAATTATTACTAACTAATGAGTTGTTGTATGAGCATGAAAGTGTCGTACGGTGTTGTTGGACATCACTTTATAAGTATATAACAAAATTATAATTTATAACTTTAAGTTTATCATGTTAAATTCCGCTGGAAAATAATTGTCACCTCCCAAGTAATTTTGGCATTTTTCCACAATATTTCACCAACTTTAATTAATTGGTGCTAACTAATTGGCCGCCGTATGAGGATCAAAGTGTCGTGCAGTGTTGTTGAGAATGTGCTCTACCATGATGACACAAAGATTTCAGTGGAAACTTCATGTTTATTATATTAAATTCCACTGGGAAAATAATTGTCACCTTAATTTTGGCAATTTTCGTTACTTTGTTCAAACGTTGATTAACTGTTGCAAAATAATTAGTTATTGTATCAGGTTGAAAGAGTCGTGCAGCGGTGTTGTGCTCTATACTGGGATACCAATCTTTTAATGATAATGTTAGGTTTAATATATTTTATTCCACTGGGAAAATAGTTACCACCTTAATTTTGGCAATTTTCACTATCCTACACCAACATTAATTAACTATTGCAAACTAATTAGTTGTTGTATGAGGTTGAAAGCGTCGTGCAGTGTGGTTGAGAGTGTGCTTGATAGGTGTGTAACTAAAGCATAATTATAACTTTTATTTTATTATGCTTTATTCTACTGGGAAAATAGTTACCACTTTCATTTTGGCTGTTTTCGTTACTTTGTTCAGATTTTAATTAATTATTGCTAACTAATTGGGTGCTCTATGAGTGTCGTGCAGTGGTGTCGGGAATGTGCTCTATCAGTGTGTGTCAAAATTTCCATGCTAACTTTCCGTTTATTTTGTTTTATTCCACTGGAAGTTAACACTAGAATTTCACTGCATTACTTAGTCTTTATTTTCATTCTATAGTTAAACTTGTATGCGGAAACGCTAAGGATTCACGCAAATTCATCAAGAATCCAAAATTAACCCAAAAGCGATTTAGCCTTGAGGAATTGAAACATTTACCCAAACATCATACAACCTTTCAAGGAATCCAAAATTTACCCAAAATTTCTGAGGATTCAACACCCACATCTCCATTTGAGGAAGCAAAAATTAGCCCAAAAGTTCAAATACTTTACATTGAGGAATCGAAAATTAACCCAAAACCAATTAATCATCCAGGAAGATTTACCCAAAATGTTAATGTGAGGAATCATTTATTAGCCCAAACCCATGAATCATTCAAGAAACTCAGTTTGAAGAATCCTATATTAGCCCAAATATTAACTTGAGGAATCGAAAAATTAGCCCAAAACTCATTAATCATACATCACATGAGGAATTCTATATTAGCCCAAAAGTAATTATTCATATAAGCTTTGAGGAATTTTACATTAAACCCAAAAGATATGACGTTTGAAGAATTCTATATTAACCCACCTAATTAGTTTCTTATAAGCTTTGAGGAATTGAAAATTATCCCAAAGTCGTTAATCTTAAGTACACGTAAGTTTTGAGGAATTCGATATTACCCTAAAAGTAATTAATCGCATAATCTTTGTCTTACATTAGCCCGAAGGATATTAAGTTTGAGGAATTCAACCCAAAAGGCTGTTAATCTTTCCTACAATTAAGCTTGAGGAATCTAATATTAGCCCACATCATCTCTCTCTCTCAAGCTTTGAGGAATTGAAAATTCGCCCAAAACTCACAAGCTTTCAAGAATCCCACACAAATTTTGAAATATTTGACATTGAGGAATCGAAAATTAACCCAAAAGCTATTAATCAAATGAGTAATTAAGTTTGAGGAATCAGAAATTAGCCCACATCAATACCACAGCAACTATGTTTTGAAGAATCCTATATTAGCCCATAATGTCTCTTAAGCTTTGAGGAATTAAAAATTGAACCCAAAAGTAATTACTCTTTAATGGGGAATTAAAAATTTTGACCAAAAGCTATTAAGGAATCCATCAAAAACCAATTAAGGCAGAGCTGTCCAATTAATTTTGATAGAGTCCTGAACATACACAAGAATTGAACAGATGGTAGGCACTAAGTCCACAATTGGGCAGATGGTAGGACACAAATAAGCCATAAGTTTAACCACAAGTTTAAAATTCACCAGACAGATGATAAACCAGAACATTAATTAGGTCATTAATTCTTGACAGCTAGTGACAGCTAAGTGTCAAATTTTGACAGGTCTGGGCTGATCCAAGAATGGAACCGGTTTTTGATCCCAAAGAGGTCCCATTTGTCCTCTCCTATACTACTGCCGAGACACGGGTAAAACTACGCCGGAACATACCGGGGGTACATTCAACATATAACGGACTTTGCCGACACATAAATACAAATACAAAGAAAATTGGGACAAGCCCTTCAGCCGCGACTAGAGCGCACATTACAAAACCGGACATAATCCGAAGATATAAATTTATAATATCATAAAGTATAATATAATCAAAAGCGAGTGCCAACAATGCGCTCGAAAAATTAAGAGAAGAAAATTTCAATTATAGAAATATAGACATAATTGTAGAAAAAATTCACATATCTGAAATCAGATCTTATAGGGGGAAGGCAGCGAGACTCAAGGGGAGACTCAATTTCAAATGCTCCAGAGGAGCGAAGTAAATCAGAAAGGAGAGTATTTCAAACTCAAAAGGATGGTCTCTCCTGAGCACCTGCCTGCCCCGACATACAAAAATATAGTAGAATCTTTAATAAATGCCAAAAATTTGTAAAGCACAAAAATAAAGCAGGAATAGCATAGCTGCACTGAATAGACATGGCAAAATAAGGCAATAAGAATGGCAGTATAAACATGAAAAATTTTGAAAAATTTAGAAAATAAAGTAAACCCGTGACCATTTTTAGGAAAGGAAAGCGAAACAAACACCATGTTAAGAGAAACAAAATACCCGAAAAAGATTAGAAAATGGAATAACATACAACACGTATAAAACAGGCAAGCTGAGCTAGAGGGAACCACCCCACCCGGAAATGAAATTTCGGAAAAATAGAAACAGGAAAGCAAAATTTTGAAATTAATTTGAAAAAATTTACCCAAGTAGAAGAAGCCCCAAACAATGACCAAAGACCCCACCCAACCAAGGTTAACGCTAAATCTGTAGAGTACATAAAAATATAGACAGTGAACAACAGTTAGTAAAAGAAGGGGGAAAGGGGGACGGGGGACGGACGAGGTAGGGGGACGTACAACCGGGTTCACAACAAACATCACAAAGTTCGACTGAAACAGTTCAAAACAATCATAAATGACTCCAGGCTGCGGGAGAGATTTCAGGTTCCAAATACCAAGGGAAAAATCCCATACCAAATCACCGGACCAGAACCTCCGGACCACTGGGCGGATGCCCCTCGGCATCAAGCGCCCGCTCAACCCAGACCAACGCCGCCAGCCTTCCAAACACCGAACCAGGCCCAGATGTAATCATAGGGTCCGACCCGTATCACATAGGGGGAAATTACAGTAACAAACAAACAAACAGTACAGCAGGGGAACACTCGCCGTCAAGAGGGACAGGAGGGGGAGGGAAGGGGACGATAAAGTAGAATACAGAACAATCAAACAAAAAAATGGAATAAAATACAGCATGTATATATATGGGTAAGCATTAGTGTTGTTTCAGTAGCCGATTTTAGTTTCAGTTTCAGTTTCAGTTGCAGTCGGTGGTTCAAAATAATTTCAGTTTCAGTTTCAGTTTCAGTCGGCGGACCAAAATAGTTTCAGTTTCAGTTGAAGTTTCAGTCGGCAAAGTAAAATAATTTCAGTTTCAGTTTTAGTTTCAGTCGGAGTTTCAGTTTCAGTTTCAGTTCGCTTTAAAAACAACGGTTTCCAGCTCTCTGAGTTAATATAAAGCACAATTTAATGTTTATTCAGCCTCTCTTACAGCAATGTTAACAGAATCGAAGCTCAAAACCTTCAAAATTTCAAGATTTAAGGAAAGACGGAAACTAGTTTCAGTCCTAGTTTCAGTCTTTTACCCAATATAGTTTCAGTTTCAGTTTCAGTTTCAGTCGGCTGCCTAAAAATGTTTCAGTTTCAGTTTCAGTTTCAGGTCTCTTCTCAAAATAGTTTCAGTTTCAGTTTCAGTTTCAGTGACTGAAACTGAAACCTGTACAAACTGAAACCTAGTTTCAGTTTCAGTTTCAGTGACTGAAACATCACTAGTAAGCATATAGGCATGATGCCTAACAGTAACAAACAAAGATAATTGGGCAAAAGCCCGCAGTACATATATGTGAGGCCCGATTAATTTAGAGAGTATAGGTAGAAACCGGCGGAACCGTTATCTCCCCTACGGGGGAAACGCAGGCACCGCAGGAGACGCCAAGTCATTGAAAACGGAAAATAATTCTCAAGAGTCAAAAATGCCGGTCCGGGGTTGACCGCCCACCGTTACCTCCCCTACGGGGGAAGCGCAGGCGGCGAGCAACCACGGACCCGCCGAGGTGCGGCACGGTGTTAAGAATACCCCAGTACTATTGCCTATACGGTTAAAAACTAATATGATAAAATGCAAGAAATACAAAATACCCACCCATGTATAATGTCAAAATCAAAATTTCAAGATTCAGAGAATAACTATCAATAGAAAAGGGTGTGTTCGTTTATTCAATATGCAATAACAATCAAAGTTATTTAATTTGTAATAAGAATCAAATTTATTCAATTTTTACTAAAAGTCGAATTTATTCAATTTTTAGATGAAAAGCGAAGAAAATTTTATCATGAAGGACAAGAGAAAATTCAAATTTATCACAAAGGTGAATAGAAAAATTTATCTAATCAAGAAATGCACTAAAGAAACTAGAAGCAGTGCTACACAAAAAGTTAATGTGAAAATTTACGCATGCAAGTGGAAGCAAATTTAGAGATCACAAAACCACCACCCTTTATATCAATACGGGCCAACATAAACAAAATATACCCACTCCGCCACATATAATTACTGACGAGCCAACATTTTTGCCTCCCGCAGGCGGCGGTCACACTCGCGGACGTTCAGATCATGGTAAAGGGTAGGGAAAAGTTCGCGGCGTACGATCATGCAAATTTTGTCCATCCAGTTTTTGCCTGGTGGCTTGCGAAGTCGCTGGTTCCGTTCTCTTGGAGACAAATTTTTGAGAACAGAGGCATCAATGCCACAGCCCCTAAAGGTGTCTGTGTCCACAGCCTCGGCCAAATAGGCAACACCAGTGCTGTGGAGCCAGCGGCGAAATTCGGGCACTGATGCGGCTTTCGCACGGATCACGTCTAACATGATTAGAACGCGAATTAGGTGACCTCCGCCCGACTTCGCATGCCACAAAGTTCTCAAATGTGAGCCTTTTGGGACCCTGTGACCTACAAACTCTTCAGCCATGTACTTGGCCTGAAAAGGGCAACCTAAGCTAGCGGTGTAGCGAGCCGCTTCAGGTAGCAAGAACCAGTCATCAAATTTGCGAAAGTTGTAGAGCTGTTCAGATGTTGCAAATTCGTGTTTTCCCCATTTGATATAGGGTATGGCCGTTGAGTTGGACTCGGGATCGGGCCGAACCGGCCACATGTTCGAAGCAATACAACCGGTCCCTTTGAAATAAAAGACTTGCTCCACAAAGGGAGCGTTTTCTAGAGAATTCAAGGGATGGGTCCACAAAGCATCAACCAAATTTTCAACAAAATTTTCCATATTCTCAGAAATACGCTCAATATGGTCAACGAATTTACTAGGTGGACTTTTTGCCATGAGATAGGCCGGGTAGATGTACAAATAGGGAAAAATTTGTGCCGAAGCTGCCGCTGTAGCCGCCCACAGATGAGGTCCGCGGCCCACTAGGCGAAAAGAGTCAAACTCAAGCACGTCGCCCCGGAAAATAGGTGGGAAATCAATAGTAGCCGTGCACACTTGCAGATCAAAAGAGAAATAAGGAGCACCATCCAAGGTGGTGTGCTGTGAATTTTGAGCAGAAATTGCAATATTAATTTGAGGAAAAACCTCTTTGAGCTGTGCCAAGAAACTGTCAAAAACAGCTTTAGAAACAGCAAAAGGCATGTTCTCACCAGTGACAGCTCGATACCAAAAATTATGAATCGCGACGAAATAGGGATTTAAGCTTGAACCGTTGATTTTAGAACGAAGATCTGGGAGATAGGCAATTTGCCAATACGGTTCAGCATAATTTCGAAAAGGGACGACGTGATCGTAATGGTTGATCATATAGTGGACCGCGGGCCAGAAAGAAGAGTCGACCTCCTGAGGACCTGTGAATTTGCGCGTACAGAATGGCATATCTGGATTAGCGCTTGTGTATTCCGGAGGACATTTGCGCATCTGATGTAATTCTGCAGGCATTTGAGAGTAGCCGCGCGCGCGAATAATTTGAACCACTTTGAAAGGCCCAGCTGGCGGTTCAGCAATGTACTCCGGTTGACAATCTGCCACAATCGTAGGTGTGACATCAGGTTGCAGAGCACCCGGCGTCAGGCCAGCAGTGTTCAAAACTAATTTGCTAGGATGTAGAAAATGAGATTTGGTCATACGATGTGCCGGTCTTTCGGTGGAGCTGGCGCATTCTGCATAGAAAATGGAATCACCTGAATTGGCAAGCGCAATGAAGGCAGCTGCTGTCTAGGATGAGCAACGCGCAGGTGTTGTTCGCGAACTGGAGGCTGAGCCGGCGGCTCAATCGGATCCGGGCGACTAGAAGGTCCAGGTTGATCCCGTACCCCCAGAATTTGCTCGACAGGCATTGAGATGGAAACCTGACTAGAAGGTCCTGCCGAATTTGGGTCAGCCTCTGGTTGCAGGTTCCGGATAGGCCCTTCCGACTGTTCGGGATAGAGGACTGTGAACAAATTTGAAATGTCCAAACTCCAAAACAAAATCCATTTCAAAGGTTGTAAGAGTAAAAATGTTCATTTTCGAGTCCTCTTTCCAGCCATACCAACCAATCCCGTGTTTTGTCTACCTACTGGGAGCTTAAGGCCAAAAACCAAAACTTTCTTATCTTTTGGCCTAAGAATGCGGGACTGGTCCTAAAATGTTAAGGAGCACGGAAATAGGTTATTTCGTAAGTTTTAGCCCTTTGCGTAAACGATTAAAGCCGTATGAGTCAAAAATACCCGAAAGGAAACATCACCTTAAGGAAAAGGCAGGCTTTGTCCTGTCTATTACCTCCCATCCATGAGGAAGACATAATTCCAAAGTTTTATCCGTTCCACTTAGAACCTTGTTGGGTCCTTTGGTACTCGGGAGACAGTGAGCTTCCTGGATTAGGTACTGTTATCCATGCCTGTGTAGCAGCTGAAATAAAGTGACATTAATAAAACTTGTGTATTCTTAGTCATCTTACAGCAACAAGGCAACTGCTAGCTATATTTCAATACAAAAAACTATAGCATAGGATCATTTCAGAACTGGAAACTATTTTTTATATTTAAATATGTCACTAAAATAGTTAACTAGTATCAGCTTTTCCCTCCTTTAGAATTCATTTCCTTCCTCCCTTCCACCAAACCTGCAGCTGTTCTTGTTTTCTGAAACGCTAACGTCCCTTCTCCGTGACTTCAAACCAAATTTGGCTTGGACTGGCTACAAAGTACAACCTTGCCGACTTCCTGCGCCCTTGCAAGCCCTGGTCCTCACCATCTGTCCTCTTGTGAACTGCTTTTTGGGCTGAAGGAAGCAGCCGTTACGTACTGAGCCAACCTGGGCTGAATTAGGATTCGCTCTGCGGTACCACTTTAAGGAACCTTTTGTTGAGCTAGTTTCTTCCCAGAAACAGGATACCGGTGGCTTCCACGGCCACAATAGGCAAATGGAAAAGTTTACCGTTGTAGAGCACATCCACGTTGACTTCTCCAACAACCTTAATCTGACTATCATTGTAGCCTTTAACGTAAATGTGGGACTGTTCCAAGGGAGTGTCCTTGAATTTTGTTTGCCATTCTTTCGCTGGAAAAATAGCTATTTCAGAATCTGTATCCAATTTCATCGTCGCAGGATTTCCGTTTTTCCTTGAATCATTAGCTATGAGAAATTGATAACGTCGGTCACGTGCATGACCAATGCACTTCATTGACGTCAAAGGGATTTAATTGGCCAATGGCAGCCACGGCAAAATATGAATTTATGAGAATTGTGCGTGTAGCGCCACCAGAGGCAACTACTAACAATATTCCAATCCAAAAACTATAGCATAGGATGATTTCAGAACTGGAAGCAATTTTTTATATTTAAATTGGTTAGTTCTTATCAACATTTATGTAAAACCGCAGGACCGGGTGCTCATTTTGCCTCAATTCAAATCAATTTCACGATCAAATTTTACTGACACTTGCGAAAGCAAGCAAATACAGGTAAAGGCCAGTACATGCTCCGACGGAGCAAAAGAGAAATGGACGAACGGATTTAATTGTTTTGTATTTAATTGTATTTAATTGCCAGAGTATGCAAATGTTAGATAATCCAAAAGAACAAAGAAAAATCAGTATAAATCATGAAAGAACACAATAAGCAAAATTAGAGCAAAGGAACTGTGCAAACAGAATTTGGTTCCGACGAGACAGTGCTCGGTCACTAGCACAGCGCCCCTCAAAAATCGCTTCAAATTTACAATAGCTAGATGTCTTTTAATAGATGTTAAAGAAGTTGCTGAAACAACTACTGACAATAGACTATTCCAAATTGGAACTATTCGGTTTGTGAAAAAATTAAATTTAAAAATTTCAAATCTACTTCAATCCATGAATAATTTAAACTGGTGACCACGTGTTGAGTTATAAGGAGACAAACCAAGAAACTCGTTAAATTCTAAATCAGCCATGCAATTTTATAGACAAAACAAAAGCTTTACAAAGGTGCCTTTCTTCCAGACTTTGAATGTTTAAGCTATCTAGACGTTGTTGGTAAGATTAGCCAGACATATTGCCCTGAAAATCGTTTCGTAAACTTACGTTGAACGTTTTCTATAATATTTTTATTCCGAACTAGATAAGGTGACCACACTTCCGAGACAGATTCTAAAGCAAATCTAACATGACCGTTGTATAAGCGAATTAAAATTTAGACTTCCTAGTTACGAAACAGCGAAAAATCAAGTTGACTTTTCTAAAGCAGCGGATGAATATGTTCAAACAGTGTCTACTAAAGTTCAAGTCTTCTTGCGTGGTTACGCTCAATTCACGCATAAATGGTACCGATTCCAGAAACTGATCATTTAACACATAATCAACTCTTGGATTACTACCGCCAATACGAAGCACGTAAACATTTAGTTACTGCAACAGATAACTGCATCTTCTTAAACCATACTGATATGTTATTTCAATCATTTTGTAATACAATACATGAAGCAAAGAAAACAAATATAGTTTTGAATCGTCAGCATATAGTTTGAGGTAAGGTCACCTACAACAGTTTCTAAGTCATTACTATAGATAAGAACAGGATAGGACCTAAATACTACCCTGTGGTACCCCTGAGGTAACATCCCTAAGGCCTGATTTGGATCCTTCTACGGTAACATACTGTGACCTTTCACTTAGGTAGTCACTCAACCAAGAAACCAAATTTGGAGGAACGCCCTATCTTAAGTAACTTCACGTGAGACACTGTCAGATGATTTTGCAACACCCATATAGATGACATCAATGCAATTTCCTTCATTTATGGCCCTGCTCAATCATTCAAACATTGCAAAATTTGGGTTACAGTAGATCGCTTCAATGGAAAGCTTACAAGGAAAACTGTTTTTATCAGGAAGCTAAAGAAGATTCCAAATATTTACTACGACTTGCCATATTTGCTTCGAATAGGCTGGCGGGACGATAGTTTTTTGTTAAAGACTTGTCCCCTTTCTTTAAAATAGAAACTACTTTTGCAATTTTCCAGTCACTTGGCAGGAACATTGCATAGACCCAAAGAACTTCTAAAACTTATTGCTAAAGGTATACATATAGAAATCGCTAACTGTTTGAGGAAAAATTCAGGAAGTTCGTCGATGCCGGAACTATACTTACTCTTAGATTTACAGCTAATTTCATAAACGCTTTGCTCCGTAATCTGCAAAAGTGGAAGGCTTTCCTGATAAATTGCTTCTGCTGATAAATCAATGCATTATTGTCGTCTACTATAAATACGGATGCAAAATAATTATTAAATACTTCGGCCTTTTCTAGGTTGGAAGAGATAAGCGCACCAGACTCAGTCCGTTTGTCCGTTTGTCCGCTGCTCCGTTAACAGCTTATGTATTACATGAACCGCTGGTAGTCTGCTTTTTGAACTGTTTCTCCGTTCGTCCGTTCTCCGTATCTCCTTTGTTCCGTTGGAGCATGAATCGGCTTTAAGGTGGTGATTCCTTTTAGAGACATCAATTTTGAACCGTTATTACTCATTCATTCCTTGGAGTTAAAAAGCCATTTTTATATCAAAATGGAGCTTAACATTTTCTCTTTCTAATGAATACAGCGAACCTAACTTTAACTCTCTGAAATTAGTTTACTGCATTTTTGAAGTAATTTAATTTTTTAATTATTATTAAATCGCTCTTCGTTATAAAGAAGTTAACTAAAATGTATGCGCAACCTTGATTTTGCCTATTTTTTCAACTTTGGCCAGCGACAACTTTAGCTCGGAAGCAGCAATCAGGGCAACTAAAAAGGGTCCCTGGGTATTTTTGTGTAAAACACGTCTAGGAAGTGGCAACCCTCTATCTTGCATAGTAAATACTCCACGATCGCTGGAAAAAATTTGGTCATGTTTTTGCAAAAACTACATTTTTTATGATAGCAGCGCACGGGATAGCATTTATAGGATCACAATGCTACGAATAATCGGCCCCGACGAGACCTTCAAATTGACACCCTTAGTTTAATTTTACGGCTCGCGTAGCTCAAGAAATGGCGGATTATTTGATTTCTGCAAAAATGGCAAGTTTTCAACGCCAAAATAAGAAAATCAGCTATATCTCACTATAGAGAAAAGCTAGAAAGGTGCTTCAAAAAGCAAATATGTAGAGCTCAACAAGATCTTTCGAATGAATATAATCATAGGTATGCAGCTACTGTTTAATTGTCAAAAATCGGTAAAAACGGCCCTGAATGGAGACGTCAAAGTTTTGAAGCGGGATTGCGCGGAGGGTGTTAGAACGATAAAAGAACTTATTTTGGAAAGTTTCATCAAATTTCATCTTGATTTTAACCGTCAACCAATAATATGTGCCCAAAAGGAATCACCACCTTAAATCAACTGGTAGCATTTTGTTAAAACTTACTTTAAGGTGTCAAAACTTTTTGGAGAGATTGAAAATTAAAAGCAACATAATACTGTAACCATCAAAAAGGTCAGGTGCAATCATTGAACACATAGAGATCATGTAGTCAATCAAATAGCAAAAAATACAGAGTTCAACGGTACGTGCAAAAACAAGACTATTGCACGTGAAACAGTCGTCTGAAATTCGAATCAGACATAATAACTGTTTTAGTGCTCAGTGATGCTGTCTTCATTCAGATGGCCGGAATGCAACTTTGCAGTCTCCTAAATTGACTTTTCGCGACCCCCCCTCCCCCTTTTTTCGCCAAACCCCCTCCCTTCTTTTTTCTGAACCCCCCCCCTCACATTTTCCCAGCCACACCTATGGATGTGGGTTACTCCCCCCTGAACTTTCGACCCCCCCTTTGGGTTTGCCTTGCCCTCCCAAGAATTTTCGGCATACCCTCCCCGAACATTAGGGTACCCCCCCCCCAGTCTTCCCGTGCCCCTTTTTGGAGCCAAAAAGTTAGCTAAATTTTGCCAAAAATGGTATATAGTTTTTTGAAATTTTTTCTCAAATTTGCTTAAAATCGCTCTAAAACCGCGTGTAAAGCCTAAAACTATCAAAACAAGCCTTGTTTTCACGATAAAAGCGTTAAAATAGAGAAAATTTTGCATTTTTTAGACGATTTTTTCGATTTTCTGAGGTCCCAATTTTCGGGGGGGGGGTCGAGGGGGTACCTGTACCCATAGTTTCACCGGAAATTTTGGTTGGGGGGGCAAGCTCCGGAAATTTGGTGGTCGACCGCCGAAGGCGAAAAGTGATGGGGAGTATATACCCCCCCACCGAACCCCCCCCCCCAAATTCGGACCTCAGGAAATCCAAGAACTGGCCTAAAAATGCAAAATTTTCTGTATTTTAACGCTTTTTTCGTCAAAACCAGGCTTGTTTTTATCGGTTTAGGCGTTTTTAAACGGTTTTAAAGCGATTTTAACCAAAAAATTGAGAAAAAACTTTCAAAAAAATGACCGTTTTTGGCAAAATTTAGCTAACTTTTTGACCCCAAAAAGTGCTGGGGGGGGGGGTTTCGGGGGGTGGGTAACGAAAAGTGGGGGGAGGGAAAGTAAAAAAATCTGAGAGGGGGTAAACTCATAGGTGTATATACCACCTGTTTGGGTTGGGGGGGGGAGTAGAAGTTCCAAATTTGGCTCGGGAGACCCCACCAATATCCGAAATTTGGGGGAGGGGGACCCCCCCTAAACTGTACCCAAGTTTTTTAGCTAAAAATGCTCCTTTTTCGATGTACAGTACATTAAACATACTCAAAAGCTTCTGTCAATAGTTTTCGTATGCGAAAATAGGGCTTGAAAATTGACAAATTTGTGCTAAAATATGCCTAAATTAGCCGAGATTGTGATTGCGTATAATAATTGCGTATATTACCTTTTAATTGCTATAAATAACCATCTTCAGCTCTTTATATGTGATCTTTAGCCATTTTTTCGAATTTTTTTCAAAAATTTTCAGAAATTGCAAAAAATTTTTTCAAAAATTTTGCATTTTTTACCTGGTTTGGACCCAATTTTAGGGGGGAGGGGGGGGTTTGAGCTCGGCTTTTGGGGGGAGTAGTTGAGGTCGGGTAGGGGGGGGGGTCTGGCCTCTCCCGTGGGGGGGTCTCACAGGGGGCAAACTGTAGCCTGGTACACCTATGGGTAAACTGGTAAAGTTGGTCGAAAATTTTGGGGGGGATATTTTGGGATCCCCCCCCTGGTGAAACTATGCCTGAATCATAGTTTTCTTTGGGGGGTTGCATAGTTTCATCCAGGGTATTTTTTAGGGTTTTTGTTTCGGGGGGGGGGGGGCTTCCCCGGGGGCCCCCTAGGGTCCTGTGGGGGGGACAAATTTTCGGGGGGGGGAAGATTTTTTGGTAAAAATGAGCCAAAAATTGCTATTTTTTGGCGTAGTTTGCACGTAGACACGCAAAAAGTTCTCAAAAATGCCAGGATTTAAGCCAAAATAGCTATTTTTAGGGATTTAAGCCAGATAAAAATCTTCGTCGAAGCCGGAAAATTTTTGAAAATTTGACCATTTTTGGAAAAAACTGTAGACCTCATTAAGAGGGTCGGGAAGACCAAAATCCCGGGGGGGGAAGGCATTTTCGGGAGGGGGGAAGATCAATATCGGGGGGCCCCCTGTAAAAAAATACCCTGGTTTCACCAGAGGGTGGGGGGTGGGTTGGTTGGGGGAATAGGTGTTCCACGTCCACCTGTTTGGGTTTGGGGGAGTAAAAAGTCCAAATCTGGCTTGGGGGGTCTAAAAAATCGGAAATTTTTGAATAAACTGTACCCAATGTTTTCAGCTAAAAATGGCCCTTTTTTGACATAAGATCGACGTTTTCGACGTAAAAGTACTAAAAAACCACTCGTATTGCGTTTTACAACCTATTTTTTAGCGTTTTAAACTATTTCCAGCCAATTTTTTTAGAAAATGTTTGAAAAATTGAAAAAAGTTTTGCAAAAATTCGACATTTTTTCTCTTGTTTGGACCCTATTTTAGTGGGGAGGGGGGGTCAAAGCTCGGCTTGGGGGGAGTAGTCGAGGTCGGGTATGGGGGGTGGGGGGTCGCACAGGGGCAAACTGTAGCCTGGTACACAGGGGGTTGGGTTGGGGGGTATCCCCCAAAATTTTCGACCAACTGTATAGTCAAGCGGGAAAAAGCCCACTTTTCAGATTTTTGGCCAGAACTTTTTACTGGTTTGAGATATTGAAATACTGACTATACAGGCTGCTAGGCCTAGTCGTAAGCTTTCTTATGAGCTATAGAACACCTCTCTAGGGTGCGCCGTTAGTGAGAAAAAATGTCCCAAACTGGCGGGAAAAAATCCAATGCGGGAAAAAACCCATATGCGGGAAAAAACCCACCCCGAAAATTTTTTGGCAAGTTGCCAGGAGCATTTCTAACCGTTCCAAATGAAAGAGCGGGTTGTTTTTAGTACAACTGCATCAAAATATATTAGTTTTTGTTGAAAAATTGAGGTCATAGTGGCTTTTGAAAATTTGGTATGTTTAACAATTTGGTATGTAGAAAATGTACAAAGAGGGTATACGAAACGTATATATACCTGGTCTACAACATTTCTCCTATAAGCAGCGCTTAGAAAAGCTCCAGTTACAATCATTAGAGATAAGACGTATAATAACTGATTTAAAACTAATGTACCGAATTTGCAAAAATCAAATATCACTTAATTTTACTGATTTTTTCACGTTAGCACCTAGTATAGGTTTACGTGGGCATTGCTACAAAATATGGCATAGTCTGTGTCATAGAGAAGCAACGAAGTCGTTTTTCACTAACAGAATTGTTGAACTTTGGAACAGTTTACCCATCACTGTTATAAACTCATCTAGCCTAAATGTTTTTGAAAGGTCTGTCAAAAATCTGAATTTGAATAATTATCTTCGGGGTCGGGGTATTAAATAACCAGACAAGTGGTTCCCCCCATCCCTTTCTGTGACTTTTAGCCAGAACTCTAGTATATATATATACCTGTTATAAAGTGTTTTTTGTGTCCGTTTGTGTTTGTTTCTACTAACAAATTTTCGTTACTAGCACATATATATTATATTGCTAAGAATTGTGTAATTGCGATAAACAGTTTATGTATTCGTATTATTCTGTATGGCTACTTGTTAATCAGAATAAATTCTTAGTTAATTAGTTAGTTAGTTTGTAACACATAAACATAGGCAAACTTTGGAAATTTTTTAAAATTGTTTATTTTCGGCAGTTTAAGCATCCTATCGTATAGAAAACGTGTTTTTCTTGTATTTAGAGCCAAACTAGACCCATTTTAAGGCAAAAATAAGCATTTTTGGCCAAATTGAAATTTTGGCTTGAAATGGCACCATGTCCGATTTCGACCCCCTGGACCTCCCATAACAGATCGAGCCCAGGTAAAACCTATACCAATTTAATCTATAGGCTCTATTAAGCAAATGTATGTATTCGTTTGACCTTTCCTGCTAATGTTTAGAAAAATTTTCAATTTTGAAAAGTGGGTTTTTTCCCGCATGTGGGTTTTTTCCCCGCCAACTCTAGGTCACCCCCAGGTCGCACCGGAGGGGTTAGAGCAGTGTGGCATATATCATCATGATGCGCAACAGATGCCCTACACATACATACAATCCGCTTTGGTCTAAGTCTTTCCAGTAGTTCAGGGTGGCCATGCAAAGTTTGCCAAATTTCGGTATATGTATATACTTGGACGGACCAAAATTTTCGAAAATTTCAAAGTCCCAAAAAATTTGCTGGGAAGCAGGGGGAGCGATAATAATACACCCTCCAGGGTTATTTTGGATGCTCTTCAAGATAGGCTATTAAAATCCTAGATAGCTCATACCGGTAAGCCCACACTGGGGGTGGGTTTTTCCCGCATTGGCGAGTGGGTTTTTTCCCGCTTGACTATACCCCAGTGTTTTTTTGCTCAAAAACGCGTGTAATTACACATTTTTTTTCAGGTGGGGGGGGGGCGGGGGGCGGGGGGGGGGGGGGGTTTTCTGCAAAAATAGCAAAAAAATTTTGGCGACTGTGTAACGTTACACCAAAATTTTGGACAAATTTTACCAAATGGTCGGAACTTTTTCCAGGGGGATGCTCATTCATTTGTTTCCACATATTTACCCCCTTCAGATTTTTTGAGGGGCTTCGCCCCCAGACCCCCCCCTTTTGCACCCTGTCTTGCATTTTATTTTCGGTATTATTTAAGTATATATATATTAGTTATATGCATATTATATTTGCTATATTTGTTCGTTCTTTTATTAAAACGCGTACGCACCAAAATTCTTCAGCTTATGAAGCAAAATTTAACTGGTTCCTTGCCAAGTTTTGTGCTACAGGAGGCCTTTCGAAAAATTATGCTCCTTCGGTGCACTGGTGTTTTCCTTCGTTCTATCAAGTCAAAACCAATAAATGCAAATCATCGATGTAGCTGCTCAATTTTTTAATTTTGTCGATTTGATTTGGTGACACTATAAATATATATATTGCTGTAAATATATAAGATGTTAAAATTTTACTTATAATTTTTAACGGAATAATTTTGTTAACTATAAAATTGTATACATGTGTTAAGCAAAACGCGCGTAAATTAGGGATTTTTAGGTAGTTACACACTTTTTTTCTGAAAAATAGCAAAAAATTTGGGAGAGGTGTGTAACGTTACACATAAGCCGTCGGCGAAAAAAACACTGCTATACCCCCCAGATTTTTTGACTATCCCTCCCCCCCCCTTTGGTTTTGATGAAAAAAGGGCTAAATTACAGAAATTTTTGCATTTTTGGCCACTTTTCCAGGGTATTTTTTAGGGCTTTCCGCCAAAAATTTCTCGTTTTGGTGGGGGGTCCCCCCCAACACCCCTGTGCTCTAGGTCATGGGCGTATCCAGGTGGAGGGTTTTGGGGGTTGAAACCCGGGTTAACTTTTATCAATACTCCATTACAAAAAGTGCAAATTGTTCTCAAAACTCCCTCCTTTTCAAAATCCTGTATACGCCCCTGCTCTAGGTCTATTTGTAAGAAATGTGTGTGGTGTACGGGTACAGGGGCAGCACCGGCACCCTTGACCCTGACAAGAAGAGTAAAAAAATTTTCCAGGTGTTAAATGTATACCATTACCTAAAATGTACCTACGTATGATGTATATATATATATATGTCGGTAAGAGTCGAGATGACCGAGTGGTCTACGGCGCTGGTTAGAACTTCCGATCCTATACGGTCCGTGGTTCGATCCACTGAGGCCACAAGGCTGGACCCCTCCTGGCTGAGAATCCGGGGGGGGATGAGCACTGAGATTTTTTCCAGTGGTAAACCTTTACCTACCCTTTTATATGCAGGACTCGTTTTAGGTTTTGCGGACATGTTATGATAATTGTGCCTTTGGTACGTTTCTTGCCCCTTCTTACCCCCTGGTCCTCCTCCACCTCCTCCTCCTTGTCCTCCATACAGGCCAAGATTTCACTTCTGCTCCCTTCCCTCCTATGTTTGCTACTGCTGGACAGTCTCACTTCCACCACGGCCTCCACGGCTGCTGGCCAGGTGCCCCACTTTAATCGGTTGCTCAGAAAACTGTTGGACCCGGAGGAGACCAGATACGGCTCGCTGAGCGGCGATCAGCTGACCCGACTGCGTCGTCAGGCCCAGCAGATGTTCCAGTTCGGCTACGACAACTACATTCGACACGCCTTCCCGCAGGATGAACTGGATCCGATCCATTGTACGGGGCGGGGTCCGGACTATGAGCATCCGTAAGAAATTACACAATTTATATACACGAATTCGAACGATATTACAATGTTTTAGTAGCTGTCAAAAAAGCGAAAAATTGTCCAAAATGTCAGGAACATTTGTCGATTTTTGTAGTGTTAAAGAGCTGACTTCATTTCCGGTTTTTTTTGGAGTCCCGGTCGATCCCTAGTATATATGTGTATACACGTGCTGCCATTGTTTGACGTTGTTATTGTGACGCTTTTTTTAACTTTTTAGGGAAAACATCAATATTAATGATGCTTTAGGTGATTACTGCCTAACCTTGATTGACTCCCTGGATACATTGGCGGTATGTCTCTGTCTTAAATGTCCTGATTTAATGGCTGAAAGGTCGTTCAAGTATTATAATTAGATGATGTATATAGATTTGAATTGTTAATTTATTTTTGTTATTGTGTGCGTGCATTGCTGTGGTGATGATATGTGCTTCTGTTTTGTTTTCAGGTAATGGGCAATTACAGTGAATTTCGTCGAGCTGTTGAGCTGGTACTGGACTATGTGTCCTTTGAAAAGGACAATAATGTCCAAGTTTTTGAGGCCACGATCAGGTATATATATATATAAACTGTTCGATTTTTAAATTTTTGATCAAAATGCTCCCTAATTTTTACGCATAGAAAATTTCTCAACATGAAGCGCTGAAATAGAAATTTTTATCCAAAGATATCTAACTGTACAGAGTTTTCTGAAGAAGAAGTCTGGAAATGCTTCAGTACAGTTTTCTAACTTCTTAGTAATGCAAAACTTTATAGGCTTGAATTGGTTAAAACTTTGCTCGTTTTCATGCAGAAACAACTTCTGTCTAAGGCCCTGTCTATCTATTGGAAATAAGTTAACAATATGTACACGATTTGATTTAAGCACAAAACCAGAACTACACTTTCTTATAATTTTTAACAAAACCCCCTTGCACATTCACGGTTAAAATAGACTGTAATTGTATTGAATATGAGAAAATAGATTCCTATTATTATCCTGACTGCACGACTGGCCTGTTGAATTTATTAAGTACTTTAGATTAAATTTAAACTATGATTTAACTTTAAGTTTTAAATTTATATATTTTGTGCTGTTAATTAATTTCTGCTGGGGTGGTCGCTTTCCCCTTTTAGGGTTTTGGGCGGCCTGTTGTCGGCTCATCTGTTGATCACTGATCCCCAGCAGCGACTGGGCGATTTCACCATTCCAGGCTATGACAACGAACTCCTCTCGCTGGCTCACGATTTGGCTTCCAGACTCCTGCCTGCCTTTGAATCCACGCCAACAGGGATACCATATCCCAGGGTATCGTCTCTGTATATATAGGTCATATCTGTTTTGTTTTTTTTGAATTTTTGGATAGGCTGCGGAGGTAAGCCCTAGCACTAAACTGTTCCAATGTGTAAAAAGCTGTCAAAGTGTCCAATGCTCAATTGTTGGTGTTTTTAATAGGGAAAATGTTCGCAAACACACTCCAATCCTTAAATTTTTGGGCAAAAACCGGAAAAATCCGGTTTGCCGGCGGCCTTAGCCTGCCGATTCACCACCCCCCCCCCACATAACTTCACTTCCTGCTCATGTCTTGAGGGAAGGTCCGAATTTATGGAGTGGGGCTTGAATTAAGGGCCCCACCATCGTCCGTACTAAAAATAAGTCATGATTTTGTGGTAGGCACGTCAGGTTTGATTCTGATTTGTCTGGTTTCTTTAAATTCGTTCGCATTTGTCTGGACTTTTCTAGTTAATTTTTCATGGAGGACTCCTCCCTCGAGAGGCGAGGCATTTGGGAGAGACTACAGAGATTACGCTTTCGTTTTTCAAAACATTTACCGAAAACGTTAGCTTATGGTGCGAACAGAACGAGATTTAGTGATAGAAAAGACAAAAGTAGAGGAAAAATATCAAATTTTTGAAAATGTGGCTTTGCGAGCGAATTTTTTCAGGACAAAATTTACTAACGAAAACCCACCTTGGGCGAGGGCGATTTTTTTGGGGGGGGGGAGGCCGTCCCCTCCACAATTAGAATGAGTTCAGCATGCCGTGTAATGTTTTGTCATTTAATTGCTAACCGCTTAATTAATTAATAACTAAATTAATCTTGTAGGTAAATCTGATGCGTGGTATCCTGCCAACCATTGCCAAACTAAACGAGACCTGTACGGCGGGGGCTGGCTCACTCCTGCTGGAATTTGGGGTCCTCTCCCGACTGCTGGGGGACCCCTCCTTTGAGGGTCTGGCCCGACGGACCAATGAGGCCATCTGGCGCCTAAAGGATCCGGATACGGGGTTGTTGGGTGAGCAGCGCAAGATTCCATTGATACGTACCATTTGATTTAATTTTACGTGTTTCGTGATTATAGCAAACTTTTCGAGGGGGTGGGGGGAGGGGCTGGAATTTTAGCACCGGAGAGGTGTTGAGTAAAGTGTTGGACCTCAAATTGGTCTGCCTTTTTGAATATTGAATATGAATATGATTTTTGAATTTGAATAATATTATGTTTGAATTTTGAATATGAATATTGAATTTCCCTGCTGAAGTTGCACTGATTGGACACCATCCAGTACTAGGCTAGACGGCCAACACGCTTGAGTTTTCCCCTCTCACTTTGCTGCAAAGACTACCAGGGGCCGGTTCCATAAAAGTTTGCGAGTACTAGACTCGACAACTAGACTCATTCTAGTTGTCGAGTCTAGTGCCTCAAGTGTACCATAAAACACTCGCAGTCGAGTAGCTACTCGCACTCGATTTGCGAGTCTAGCTTCTCACAAGTTTGAATATTAGTAGACTAATCGGGTTCCATAAAACTTTCGTCTTGCCTTGCTAGTACGCTACTAGCATCCGTCTAGTTCTCTAGTCTATTTTGACTAGAGAAGTGATGATTAAAGTTTGATAACTTTTTCATTTTTTATCAAAATAGACACAAAATCAAGAGACGCATGTTTTTGAATCTTTTTCCCAATGTCTCAGAACAATAAAGAGTCAAAACAGACACCAGTCCACGGATCCACGGGGGATACACAGATATCAATGAGAATAGGAAAATATCAAAACGTGGACACCCAGAAATCTAACCAACCTTATTCACGCGACCGGTTTCGAGACCGGTGTGGTCCCTTCGTCAGGCGACTCCTGGCTATTACTCGCTGCAAACGTTCCTGGGGGGCTATAGGATTCCTTATTTTAATGGGAGGGTAGGCGACAGGCTCGGGAGACAGGGGGGTCTCCCGAGCCCTGTCTGTCCCCCCCCCTGTCTCCCGAGCCTGTCGCCTACCCTCCCATTAAAATAAGGAATCCTATAGCCCCACCATTAACGTTTGCAGCGAGTAATAGCCAGGAGTCGCCTGACGAAGGGACCACACCGGTCTCGAAACCGGTCGCGTGAATAAGGTTGGTTAGATTTCTGGGTGTCCACGTTTTGATATTTTCCTATTCTCTTTTTCCCAATGTCTGTAATTTTTACAAAGTTTCACTGAGATTTGAATTTTATGCGATTTTTTACATGATTATGGTAATTTTCTGGCGGACTCGCACTCGCAGTGTTAGTCCTCGCACTAGCACTGCTAGTTTGTCGAGTCGCAGCACTCACTTAGCTAATTTCGTCGAGTCAAGCGAAAAGTTTTATGGTACACTTGACTCGACGACTAGCACTAGCATTGCGAGTTCTCGCATGCTAGTGCCAGCATGCGAGTCAAAGTTTTATGGAACCGGCCCCTGATGTTACTATAAAGTTTTTCTTTGGTACTGCAGACTTTGTGCAGGAAGCAAGATTCTAATTGCTCTAATTTGCTGGATGGTTGAAATTATGAAGAAATGTGTCCAGAAAATATTTTGATGGGACTAAGAAAAGATAGTTTTGAAATTTTGGCTGGCTGCAGTGGAAGTTTTTTGAAAACACTTCAAGTGTAATCAATTGTTTTTAGTGTGTTTTGGTACACCGTTACATAAGTACCGCAGTCTTCTAAAAATGTTTTCGACATTTTTTCATATAACCGCGATTTAATTAAAATGTTTTGCTTCCAATTTTGGGACATCTGATTTTGAGTATGTTATGTATGTACTTTTGCAGGTAATGTGATTGATGTGCAGACTGGTGAGTGGGTGGGTCTACTGAGTGGCTTGGGCGCCGGGTTGGACTCATTTTTTGAGTATTTGCTCAAGGTAAGTGTTATAGCTTGAATACTCACCCTTTTATTTTGCCATTGCCAAGTCTTATGCTTTATGTTTGTAGTTTTCCTTCTTTTGTAGGTTGTAAACGAACGGGACTGCCTAGAAAATTGCATTCTTTGGTGTTGGTGGAATTTTATTAGATGGTAGAATTTTATCTCCAGAAAAATATAGGCATGCCAAACTAGGGTAACGCGAAAAAAAGGCACTTAGTATATACTTTCCTTTTGGCTAGAATAGATAGAATCCCCCGCAATTCAGGGCGAATTTTTCTTTTCGCCCTAGGACTAACTAACTAACTAACTAGTTTAATTGCCAGCACAATACAGGATACTAGAATAAGTAAGCACATGTTTATTATAAACAGAAACAGTGTGTTGCCAATAAAGACCGAGCTTAGCCATGGTAGTTGACCTCTAAGGCTCGGCCTCTGAGAAAACTATTCAAATTTACTTCTTTCAATCTTTGCTTGAAAAGTGTTAAGTTTGGACTTTCTACCACATTATCCGGTAAAGAATTCCAAGTCGGAACAACTCGAGAATTAAAAAAGTGTTTCCGGACATCCAAACGAGCTCGTGTATAAAAAAGTTTGAATCGATGACCCCTAGTTACAGGCAGAGTTGAAAATTCAAAAAACTCCGCTATTGGTATGTTTACGTTATTGTGAATAATTTTATAAGTATATATTAGATCTTTGAAAATTCTACGTTCTTCTAAGCTTTTCAGTCCAAGTCTTATCAATCGTTCAGTATTAGAAACATTTTCCAGTCCTGGTAACTAGAGCTGGGGCCGGTTCCAATTTTCGAAACCGGTTCCGGTTCCGGTTCTAGCTTCCGGTTCCCGGTTCCAAGTACAAAATTTGTAGTGATAATTTTCTTTGTAACTTAACATTTGCTGTAGGCCCCTGCAGCGCTTATACAATCAAAAGGAAGAAGAAATGCTATAAATCAATTGGATTAAACATATCATGCTACTGGACAACAGTTTTTCTTAATTTTTTGAATTAATTTTCGATTTGTTTGTTACTCTAGAACATGTTTGGACATCTTGTAACCTACCATACCATACCCTACATTGAAACTTTTAATATTTACGTTTGCCATAAGATACAAAATTGTTTCGACACTTGACTGTTCAACGGTACTGTGTATCAAAATGTTTATGAAGCCTGTATGGTGTCTATAACCAGAAATTATGGATTTGAAAAAATGAACAAACAGCGCGGTATACCAACAGCGCCTACCAACCCTAAAATATCTTAAAAGCAGGAATACATTTCATAAAATTATAAGAATTGCTGAAAGCTTAGTTTTCTTTTAAAAACTACAGTCGCTTCCGAAGGATGTTTCCTGCAATTTTAAGTGTAGTTAATTTGAAAGATAGGAAATATTAAAATTTAATTTTGTGCACTTTCACACGGACACACCTCTATCATAGGGGTCGCGGCAGCGACCCCTATAATATGTGTCAAAAGTCCCTGGAGACACCGTAAAATAAGCTGCGCAGAGGCTGCGCAAAATCCTGCGCAGATCCTGCGCAGATTTCATGCGCAAATTGTAGAGCACATCGAGTTTAGTATGTGTGCGAAGTTTCAGCCCCGTATCACTTTCCGTTAAAAAGTTGCGCCCCGGACCGGTTATGGCGGCGATGTTTTTTTTCCGGTTTCTCCTATTTAATGGTCGTATTGTCCTGACTTTCCGCCTCTTTCACGTAATCTGCAGCGGAGGCCGGACCTAAAGGGGTATAGGGTCTGGTAGTACCCCATGCGCCATTTAAGAATCGCTACTTTTTTGCGCCGCAGGTGCGCCACAGCGCCGCAGCGGCGCCGCAAAGTCGGCTCAGAGCGAAAAGTGACCATTTTTGTGGTCGCTGCGCAGCTCGAACGTTAAGAGCTGGAGCCGATTTCTTTTTATATTCAGAAACTACATATATTGAACTAACTAAATAGCTAAGTCTCGTTTCTCTATCACTTCCCATGCGACCACAGTGGCCGGTCAAAAATGGTGAAAATTCGAAAAATGAAAAATCGAAATTTCTCGCTGTGTATTCAACTTAGAAAGCTCAATTCTTTCATACAAAGGTTTTCTGGCACGGCGAATTGATTCCCGTAAGCAGTTTTGCCGTCGGACCCACCCATGTTGCTGGGCTGGTTCCACTTTGCTGTCTTGAGGGTCAAGTCGGTACCGACTTCCAAGAACACCATATAGGACGTGCATAGCCTCTCAAAACTTTGTCCATAGGGGTTTTCTGGTGCGCCCAGCTCATTTCCGGTGTCCGTTTTGCCGTCCGACCCACCCATTTTGCTGGGCTGGTTCCACTTTGCTGTCGGGAGGGTCAAGTCGGTACCGACTTACAAGAACACCATATAGGACTGTGCATGGCCTCTCAAAACTTTGTCTATAGAGGTTTTCTGGTGCGCCCAGCTCATTCCCGGAGTCCGTTTTGCCGTCCGACCCACCCATTTTGCTGGACTGGCTCCACTTTGCCGTTTGAAGGGTAAATCGGGTAGGGGGTCAAGTGGTCAAAAATAAAATTTTTCAAAAGTGGTCAAATTTGGTACCAAATGAAAGCCCTAAGTGAGCTGAACAACTTTTGTCCTAGAATTGCATGCTCAAAGTGGCTGTAGAGTGCTGTGGTAGGGTGGGGGTGGGGACTTAGGTAATTTTGGGTCAAAAATAAAATTTTTCAAAAGTGGTCAGATTTGGTACCAAATGAAAGCCCGCATCGAACTGAGCAACTTTTGTCATAGAAGTGCGTACCTAAAGTGGCTGTAGAGGGCTGTGGTGGGGTGGGGTGGGGACTTAGGCGATTTTGGGCCAAAAATTAAAATTTTCAAAAGTGGTCAAATTTGGTACCAAATGAAGGCCCGCATCGAACTGAGCAACTTTTGTCATAGAAGTGCGTACGTAAAGTGGCTGTAGAGGGCTGTGGTGGGGTGGGGACTTAGGCGATTTTGGGTCAATAATTAAAATTTTCAAAAGTGGTCAAATTTCGAGTCAAATGAAGGCCCGCATCGAACTGAACAACTTTTGTCATAGAAGTGCGTACCTAAAGTGGCTGTAGAGGGCTGTGGTGGGGTGGGGTGGGGACTTAGGCGATTTTGGGTCAATAATTAAAATTTTCAAAAGTGGTCAAATTTCGAGTCAAATGAAGGCCCGCATCGAACTGAACAACTTTCGCCATAGAACCACCCACCCAAACTTGCTGTGTCGGATTTATATACTTGCTTTCTCAACCGGAATTTAAACGACAGACATAGGCCCAACACACATATTATCCCCTTTTGTGCGGAGCATTTTTGTTACTTGTGTAAGTATTTAGTTCCTAACAACCGATTAGTTATGCTTACGTCTCTTTCTATTTATGCACCTTCACTCTTACATGCGAATTTTGTGCCAGAAGCCGAAGTTCCTGAACAATAGGAATATGGGTACTAGCAAATGTTGACTCCAGCTTAGGTCCAAAGAATAATTGAAGGCGTTCTTAAAAGAAACTGCGTTTTGGAAGCAAAAGTAACGAAATTAAAATAAAACCATATGCAAACTTATAGTCATTCGAATGCTCTCACCAAAACCTACAACTTTGCTCTTCAAAGTATGTATTCTTCGTCCATCCCTTACAGTTTAGAAGATAATAAGGAAAATTGGTTTTCAAAGCTATTTGATTTTGGTTTGGTTTGGTTTTGCGTTGGTTTCTCTGCTCTGTAGCATCTCTGCCTAAGCACAGCAACGAAGGTACGAAATTTTGAACGTGGCGGCTAGATTCTTATGAACACGGATTCCTCTCATCTCAACTCATTCCAGTATAATTAGAAAGCGTCTGTTCAGAGAAATTTTTAAGTTTTGTGTTTGGTAATTTTGTTCGGGAGAAATATAAGCGTCCACACTTGAAGCTTTTGGCGAAATTCGGGGAAAGTTTACATTTTCTCAAAATATTGAGCTTGTTTGTTCATTAAGCAATTTCAGAACAAATAGCCATCAGGAAGCGCTTTTTGTAGCGTGAACTGTGATCGCTTTTCTTTAGCTTCCCACTCGTCGAGAAATCAATCCCTGTTCAAAACTTGTTTTCGTGTTATCGCATGTCCAAGTCGAACATTTGATTTGAGACTGCCATACTTTGCAAACTTGTAGTAACTTTAAATTTATTAAATATAAGTAAGCTTTAAAATGATTTAAAAATTATCGTTGAACTCCAAAACTTGAATAAATTTACTGTATTTCAAAGTTCGCTGCACGTACTATCGTCAACACATTTTGGTCATTCTAGATTCAGTTTAGCTTGAGTCGAAATCCTGCAACAACTACAAACAAAAATCTTCCGTATTAATATTAAAGCAGTTAATTACGTGAAAACAACAGTGAGAATAATCAAATCATGAGGGTGCGCGGAGCGCCCCTCATAATATGAGCTATAAAGGCACTTTGCGGATTAGAGAAACTGTTAATTAGCCATAACTAATTAACGGTAGGGAGTTGAGAGCTAAAGTTTACATTTTTGAAATCTCCAGGCCAAGAGCTTTCGAATGATACCAAACTTGTCCGGAAAAAATGAACTTTGAAAAAATCGACTTTTTGATACAAGTTTAAAAGTGGGGTTTTTTTTCTCTGTATCGACCACTTTTATAGGGCGATTTTTGCGCACACCGATTTTTCAAACGGCCCATAGGAAAAATTTTTCTATACTAATTTTTGATTATCTAGATTATGGTCCAGATCAAGTTTATGTTTGATTTCCGAATTTCGCTCTGGGTCGATTTTTACAGATGGTCAAAAATGGAAAAATCGACGTTTGGACTTAGAAATTTTTCGAGGTCCCAACACAGAAAATTGTCAAAAAGTCGTCTAAAATGCCATTTTTTGGCCATTTGGTGGTGCGCATGTATAGTAAATCGGGGTCGCTGAAAACGATGAGCATACTGCCGAAACCGATGGATGTGACCCTCAGGCCCCATGGCGCCCGTGGTTCCTCGCCCAGGGTCAAAGTTGGGAAAAGTCCGTAAAAACGGCTATTTTCGGCCATTTGGTGGTGCCCATATATAGTAAATCGGGGTCGCTGAACACGATGAGCATACTGCCGAAACCGCCCGAAGTGACCACTGGTCAGCATGGCCCCGTGGCACCTCGCCCATGGTCAAAGTTAGGGTCAAAGTTTGGAAAAGTCACTAAAACAGCGTTTTTCGGGGTTTTGGTTGGGGGCATATATAGTAAATCGACTACGCTCGTTTCAATGAGCATATTTTCAGAACCGACGGAAGTGACCACTGGTCACTATGGCCTAGGTGGCCTATTGACCAGTGGTCAAACCCCCTAAAACAGCGTTTCTCGGGATTTTGGTTGGGGGCATATATAATAAATCGTCTACGCTCGTTTCAATGAGCATATTTTCAGACCCGACGGAAGTGACCACTGGTCACAATGGTCTAGGTGGTCTATTGACCAGTGGTCAAACCCCCTAAAACAGCGTTTTTCGGGGTTTCGATTGGGGGCATATATAGTAAATCGACTACGCTCGTTTCAATGAGCATATTTTCAGACCCGACGGAAGTGACCACTGGTCACTATGGTCTAGGTGGCCTATTGACCGGTGGTCAAACCCCATAAAACAGCGTTTTTCGGGGTTTCGGTTGGGGGCAGATATAGTAAATCGACTACGCTCGTTTCAATGAGCATATTTTTAGAACCGACGGAAGTGACCACTGGTCACTATGGCCTAGGTGGCCTATTGACCAGTGGTCAAACCCCCTAAAACAGCGTTTCTCGGGATTTTGGTTGGGGGCATATATAGTAAATCGTCTACGCTCGTTTCAATGAGCATATTTTCAGAACCGACGGAAGTGACCA
Organism: Trissonchulus latispiculum; assembly: GCA_030248195.1. Taxonomy (NCBI): domain Eukaryota; kingdom Metazoa; phylum Nematoda; class Enoplea; order Enoplida; family Ironidae; genus Trissonchulus; species Trissonchulus latispiculum. The sequence continues at coordinate 27,986 of JASAND010012134.1, forward strand.
CTGGTCACTATGGTCTAGGTGGCCTATTGACCGGTGGTCAAACCCCATAAAACAGCGTTTTTCGGGGTTTCGGTTGGGGGCATATATAGTAAATCGACTACGCTCGTTTCAATGAGCATATCTTCAGAACCGACGGAAGTGACCACTGGTCACTATGGTCTAGGTGGCCTATTGACCAGTGGTCAAACCCCCTAAAACAACGTTTTTCGAGGCTTTGGTTGGGGGCATATATAGTAAATCGACTACGCTAGTTTCAATGAGCATATTTTCAGACCCGACGGAAGTGACCACTGGTCACAATGGTCTAGGTGGTCTATTGACCAGTGGTCAAACCCCCTAAAACAGCGTTTTTCGGGGTTTCGATTGGGGGCATATATAGTAAATCGACTACGCTCGTTTCAATGAGCATATTTTCAGACCCGACGGAAGTGACCACTGGTCACTATGGTCTAGGTGGCCTATTGACCGGTGGTCAAACCCCATAAAACAGCGTTTTTCGGGGTTTCGGTTGGGGGCATATATAGTAAATCGACTACACTCGTTTCAATGAGCATATTTTCAGAACCGACGGAAGTGACCACTGGTCACTATGGTCTAGGTGGCTTATTGACCAGTGGTCAAACCCCCTAAAACAGCGTTTTTCGGGATTTTGGTTCGGGGCATATATATATAGTAAATCGTCTACGCTCGTTTCAATGAGCATATTTTCAGACCCGACGGAAGTAACCACTGGTCACTATGGTCTAGGTGGCCTATTGACCAGTGGTCAAACCCCCGAAGACAGTGGTCATTGTTTGGAATAGAGAATCTTCTGGGAGTATATAATAAATTGCAGACTACTTCTGCCTAAGAGCAGCGCTCCCAAAAATTGGAAGAAGGACAAGTAGGAAAAATGCTCCTTGCAGTCGCATGTAAAATGCAATATGAGCTATGATGGTCAACATTTAAATATGTCAAGGACAAGATTTAAAACGTCTAATATGAGCCAGCATCTAAATCGGTAAAGGACAAGCTGTAACTGGCTAATATGAGCCGCCACGTTTCTCTTGGGCTCATATTGACGCGAGGATACTAAGTTGAGTTAACTATTTTTCACTTTTCAAATTCGCATGTACACGTAATTGTCATGACATACGTCTGGTCTTGATACAATAAGTAAAGTCAAGTGGGTAAGCACACATCAACGTTTTACACATCAGCTGTGTATTTTATTGTATAAGTGCTGTGTACAGTAAGCCGGTACTGAAGACTTGAAGAATACCGGTTTACTGGAGCTTTATGCATTTGTATCTAGTTTGCAGTGTGTGTCTATGATTTAGAAAACTGGTATATACCAAATGTATATGCCACTTAATTCAACTTTGAAGGGGAGAACTTTAGCTGCTTAAAGTGTTCACATATATGTTTGAGCTAGTGAAATTAGATTCAGACAGGATACCTATAACCAAACATTATATGAAGCTAATGACATTACGCAAGACGGTGAGGATTTTTTCAGACTTGGGATTGGGAATAAAAGTAAAGAGTCTGTAGGCAAGATGGTAAGAGGTCGTCGTGATGTCAAGCCGTTGAAACCACGGCAGCGAGCGTCAATATGAGCCCAAGAGAAACGTGGCGGCTCATATTAGCCAGTTACAGCTTGTCCTTTACCGATTTAGATGCTGGCTCATATTAGACGTTTTAAATCTTGTCCTTGACATATTTAAATGTTGACCATCATAGCTCATATTGCATTTTACATGCGACTGCAAGGAGCATTTTTCCTACTTGTATTTAGAATATTCGTTCATCGAGCTCGAGCTATTCGTTAAGTATTCTTGAAATGTAAACAACTATTCGAACATTCGTATCTAGCAACCGCCGATTTCGAATTAATCGCTAATGATTCTACATTCGTGCCAACGCAGTTCCAGCTACAGCTGAGAATCATGAATCAGAATCAAATGCTGCTAGATTATGAGATCCAGGCCCAAAATCCAACTATTGCAAGTTTTACATTTGGCAAAAATTTTAGTTCAAGCTCAATTTTTGAGCCTGGAACCGGCCGGTTCCAAATTCTACCGGTTCCGGTTCCGGTTCTAAAAATCCTTCCGGTTCGGTTCCGGTTCCGGTTCCAACCGGTTCTAGTGGAACCGGCCCCAGCTCTACTGGTAACCTTTTGGTAAATTTTCTTTGAACATTTTCAACAATATCTATGTCATTCAGGAAATAAGGATTCCACACTTCTGATGCATTTTCTAATTTCGGTCGGATAAATGTTGTAAACAGATGCATCAGAAATTTCTTATTTCTTGAAACAAATACACGGTAAATCATATGCACTAAACGCATTCCAGACGCAGCTATTTTGGAACAGTGAACGTGAGATTTCAAATCACTTGAAATGTTAACACCTAGGTCCTTAATGTCAGTAACGCTTGATAATTGTATATTATCAAGATTATAATCTAAACCAGGATTATTGTTACCAATGTGAAGAACCGCACATTTTGAAACTGAAATGCTAAGTTGCATTTCGTCAAACCATTGCTGTACATTGTGTAATTCTTGTTGCAACGTATGTGTTCGGTCATCCGGAGAAAACGCAAAGTACATTTTGGAGTCATCAGCAAATAATTTAATTGAGCACATATGTACTCGGTTTACTAGATCATTAATAAAAATTAGGAATAATACTGGTCCTAAAACACTACCTTGAGGAACTCCAGAAGTGACGAGGCGTAAAGCCGATTCTTTTCCGTTAACATGAACATACTGATATCGATTACTAAGATAATCCTGTAACCATTGCATAAATGTTTGTGAAACACCAGTTGAGCCTAATTTTTGTAGCAATTTGTTGTGAGACACTGTATCAAACGCCTTGGCAATGTCCATATAAATGACATCTACTGACTGATGTTTATCTAAAGCTTTTGTCCAATCATTTAGACAAACAAGCAGTTGAGCAACTGTAGATCGATGTGGTAAGAATCCAAACTGGTCTGGAGATATAACGTGATTTATGGCTAAAAAATTTTTAAATGCAGAACCTACTATTATTTCCATATATTTACCACAAGGGTTTAACAAGCTTATTGGTCTATAGTTCAAAACTTGTGCACGATTTCCTTTTTTAAAAATAGGAACAATTTTAGAAATCTTCCATTCCACAGGTCATTTACCAGTAATATAAGAAATTCTGAAGATTGTCGCTAAAGGCTTGCATATAGAAATTGCTAATTTTTTAGAAAAAATTGAGGTAGCCCATCTTTACCACAGCTTTGCTTGCTTTTTGTCTTCCTGATTGTATCAAAAACATTTTGTTCGGAAAAGTCTGGCTCAATAAATGCAGAAGCTACAGGCCTAGCTGGTATGTTCAATTGGATTCCATTATCCTCTTTGAAAACAGAGCAAAAATATTTGTTAAAAAGTTCAGCCTTGTCAGAATCGTCTGTTACGTATCATTTCAGAAGTTTCAGATTCTAAAGAAGGAATTTCATCTTTACATTGCATCTTTGCACGCACAAACTTCCAAAAGAAATTTTCATCGTTGGAATTTAATACTGCATTTTCTTGACGTAGAACATCATTTCGTCTAAATTTTCTTGTAGTTTTACACCGGCTTCGCCATCGTTGACGGTTCTGGATAGTAGGATTTGATTTAAATATTCTAAACGCCGCTTTTTCTTTTTGATATGCTTTGCGAGTTACACAGGACCCTCCCTTAGGTCTGTGTACTCCTAGGATTTTGCGATTTTTGACCCCCCCCCCTCTGAAAAAATCAAGTCCTAAAATTTATTAGACAGTCTGCAGAGAGATGCGCTCAAAGGCAGGTACTCATATTGGGTTTATAGCATCACCCTAACGTGAACATGTGACCGAAGCGAGGTTTTGCTGCTAGACCTCCTGTGGCGACCTGGCCAGGGGTCACTAGTTAACGTGTAAAAGGGGGGTCTGGGCCTACGGAGTAGGCAGCCCTATACATAAGAGCTGCTGGGCTGAGGTTTCGTATTCGAATAGGAACCCCTATATGGTGAATCTAAATGGTCCATTAGTTTTGCTCTAGCACCTATCCGTGGGGCTGGGGGGCACCCTGATGGAGCTGGGCCCCTACCGTGTCGCAGGTCCAACTTTAACCTCGTCCATAGAAAGATCCGGTGCAGGTACAGCTTTCATATTGGGCGTGTGGGGTGGGCTGCGGGAGCACTTGAACATAGCCTATAATAGGTTTCGCCTGGACCCCTGCGGCGCCCTGGCTAGGGGTCCGGACCGTGGACCAGGCCCATAATGGCCAAAAATCGATTTTTCCAAAAGTGGCCAAGTTTGGTATCAAATTAAAGCCCTTGGTGATGCGAACATTTTTTGTCATTGGAGGACCCTTCCAAAGTGGCCCCAGCGGCCTGTGGCGCCCTGACCAGGGTCCGGACCGGTCCAAAATGACCAAAAATCGATTTTTTTAAAAGTGTCCAAGTTTGGTATCAAATTAAAGCCCTTGGTGATGTGAACATTTTTGTCATTGGAGGACCCCTCCAAAGTGGACCCAGCGGCCAGTGGCGCCCTGACCAGGGTCCGGACCGGTCCAAAATCAATTTTTTGAAAGGTTTTCAAGTTTGGTATCAAATGAAAGCCCTTGGCGAGGCGAACATTTTTTCTCATTGGAGGACCCCTCCCAAGTGGTCCCAGTGGCCTGTGGCGCCCTGACCAGTGTCCGGACTGGTCAAAAATCGATTTTTTAAAAAATTTCTAAGTTTGGTATCAAATGAAAGCCCTTGCTGAGGCGAACATTTTTTCTCATTGGAGGACCCCTCCAAAGTGGTCCCAGTGGCCTGTGGCGCCCTGACCAGGGTCCGGAGTGGTCGAAAATCGATTTTTTAAAAAATTTCTAAGTTTGGTATCAAATGAAAGCCCTTGCTGAGGCGAACATTTTTTCTCATTGGAGGACCCCTCCAAAGTGGTCCCAGTGGCCTGTGGCGCCCTGACCAGTGTCCGGACTGGTCAAAAATCGTTTTTCCAAAAGTGGCCAAGTTTGGTATCAAATGAAAGCCCTTGGTGAGGCAAACATTTTTTCTCATTGGAGGACCCCTCCAAAGTGGCCCCAGCGGCCTGTGGCGCCCTGACCAGCGTCCGGAGTTGTCGAAAATCGATTTTTTAAAATATTTCTAAGTTTGGTATCAAATGAAAGCCCTTGCTGAGGCGAACATTTTTTCTCATTGGAGGATCCCTCCAAAGTGGTCCCAGTGGCCTGTGGCGCCCTGACCAGGGTCCGGACTAGTCAAAAATCGATTTTTCCAAAAGTGGCCAAGTTTGGTATCAAGTGAAAGCCCTTGGTGAGGCAAACATTTTTTCTCATTGGAGGACCCCTCCAAAGTGGGCCCCAGCGGCCTGTGGAGCCCTGACCAGCGTCCAGAGTGGTCGAAAATCGAGTTTTTTAAGAAATTTCCAAGTTTGGTATCAAATGAAAGCCCTTGGTGAGGCGAACATTTTTTCTCATTGGAGGACCCCTCCAAAGTGGTCCCAGTGGCCTTTGGCGCCCTAACCAGGGTCCGGACTGGTCAAACATCGATTTTTTTTCCAAAAGTGGCCAAGTTTGGTATCAAGTGAAAGCCCTTGGTGAGGCAAACATTTTTTCTCATTGGAGGACCCCTCCAAAGTGTTCCCAGCGGCCTGTGGTGCCCTGACCAAGGTCTGGGCCGGTCCAAAATGGTCAAAAATCGATTTTTTCCAAAAGTGGCCATGTTTGGCCCCTTTCCGCACATCATCAGCCGTTCACAAAATTGCGTTAAACGCTCATTTGCGTTCTCAAATTCGCATATAAGAGCCTGCTATTTAAACCTCTGTGTCCCCAAGCGGCGCCGCTACCTCCCCCCCCCCCCTTCCGCACATCAGCCATTCAGAAAATTGCGTTAAACGCTCATTTGCCTTCTCAAATTCGCATATAAGAGCCTGCTATTTAAATCTCTGTGTCCCAACGCGGCGCCGCTTCCCCCCCCCCCTTCCGCACATCAGCCATTCAGAAAATTGCGTTAAACACTCATTTGCCTTCTCAAATTCGCATATAAGAGCCTGCTATTTAAATCTCTGTCCCCACGCGCCGCCGCTACCCCCCCCCCCCCGCTTCCGCACATCATCAGCCATTCAGAAAATTGCGTTAAACACTCAATTGTGTTCTCAAATTCGCATATAAGAGCTTGCTATTTAGATCTCTGTGTCCCCACGCGCGCCGCTGCCCCCCCCCCCTTCCGCACATCATCAGCCATTCAGAAAATTGCGTTAAACACTCAATTGTGTTCTCAAATTCGCATATAAGAGCCTGCTATTTAAATCTCTGTGTCCTCACGCGCGCCGCTGCCCCCCAATATCGGCAACCCATCAGAGAAATGCATTAAACACTCATTTGCGTTCACAAATTCTCATATAAGAGCCTGCTATTTAAATCTGTGTCCCCACGCGGCGCCGCTACCCCCCCGCCCCCTTCCGCACATCATCAGCCATTCAGAAAATTGCGTTAAACACTCGCTTTTGTGGGCACAACTTTGCATAAAAGGTCCTAATAAAAGTATTTTGGTTTTTATCCTAACCCCGACATTGCTACACACATCTTAGCCGTGAAAATGCCGGTTGCTTATTAAAGTCGAAAAGTAATACGTATGTGATCTACAGCGGAAAAATACAAGAAACTAGTAACAAAAATGCCCTAACGGTCATTGCTAAAGGGGAGAATAGGGAAATGCTGCTAAAGCGGAAAATGCCAATAGTTTCGTGCAGATTAATGTCTACTCAGCGCCTAAAATTATTGAAACCAGCTTTTGGGCGCAGAATAGGGAATCTAGCCAGCGCCTAAAATAATTGAAATCAGCTTTTTGGTGCAGAATGGGGAATCTAGTTAGCGCCTAAAATGATTGAAACCAGCTCTTTGGTGCAGAATAGGGAAGCTAGTCAGCGCCTAAAATGATTGAAACCAGCGTCTGGGGTAGAATAGGCGCCTCTCGCCATCCACCCTATTCGCGTGAACTCGATGAATTATCGTAGAATGAACTTAGCAAATAAGCACTTGACATTTGCGTGGATACCTGTGTCACATAGGCTGTGTGTAAGTGTTCTCCCCTTTAGCAATGACCGTTAGGGCATTTTTGTTACTAGTATAATATACGCGAAGAGTTTTGCGAAGTTCGCGAAGATGTTCGTTAAATTCGTTAAAATCTTGGCGAATTTCGCGAAATTATGCGAACTTCGCTAAACTTTGGCGAACTTCGCGACACGAAGGCACACATTATAGCTCAATTTGGGCAAAAATGTTACTTAGCGCTTTTTGGCACTGGGTGCACTGGGCCTGGGGGATGCTATACAAAGGGTTACAATTGACAATCCCTAGAATTTATTTTTTGTTGAGATTTCGAACTACTATTACATGCTCATACATTTTTATTTAACTAGTTTGCTCGTAAAGGCGAAGTTAGTTAAGATTGTTGTGCGAAACTTGCAGAATCTAGCTTGCTGTGTTTTATCTAGGCCAAAAAAGTGGGGGGAGTAGAATGTGCTAAAAATGTCAGAAATACCGTAAAGATTGTGTGTTTTCTACGTATACTGCTACAACTAAGCTCGAAAGTGCTCAAAAATCAAGTTTTAGTGCCAAAATAAACGATTTTTGACCAAAAAATTGCGACGAAACCGGAGAAATTTTGACAATATTGACCAAAAATTGTCCAAATTTGGCATTTTCTGAGCACCTTACAGTGAGTGGGGGAGCCCAAAAAAGTGGGGGCTCCCCCCCCCCACTAAAGAAAACCCGGGCTTGACCGCAAACTTTATTCTAGGCCTACGTGTTGTTTGGGAAGGATGAGGATTTTCGGATGTTCAACGAATCCTATGCCAAAATCAAAGGATATTTACGAAAAGGGTATACATATATCCATTTTAGGAGAAATTTTGTATTTTCTGCTGTATTGTAACTTGCATTATAATAGAACATCTACGTACGTCTTGATGGGTTTTAACGCTGCACCGACGTTTTTTATTTATTTCTCTCTGTTTAGAAACATCTATTTGTTTCTTAGAAATGTTCGGTACACATACATTACAGAACATTTTGTTTATCTTCTGTCTGGGTCTTTTCAGTTTTTTGCTTTTTGTTGCAGTCGTGAACACTGTAATCGTGGCCATGGGGAGCATCCCATCTATGTGAACGTTCACATGAACGACGGCACTCTGCTCAATACATGGATTGATGCCCTACAGGCTGCCTTTACTGGTGTACAGGTAATGACCTATACCTAACACCACCCCTCACCTTGTTCCTGAAAATTTTTAAGTTTTTTATAAAATATTAAAATGTAAATTTTAATTTTTTTCTGTTCCTCCTACATTCATATTGCTCCCAGCATTCTGATTGCAAGCTAGAAGAGCAGTCCCCTCTCCGAAGGTTGACTTTGGCTTGCGCCTAATGTATTTCCATTTCGAATTTTTAATTCCGTTTCTAATTATTGAATTTTGTTTTTTAGATTTTGGCGGGTGATGTTGAGGAGGCCATCTGTTCCCATGCCCTCTACTATGGAATTTGGAAAACGTTTGGGGTCATCCCGGAACGCTACAATTGGAAGCTAAAGTATGCCTACATATTTTTTGTGTGAAGTTTTTTTAACTTGTTATGATTAAAATTTTGCCCCATACTTTTTGTCCCTGTTCGTGTTGATGAATCAAATCCTTTTAAATATCACTTTAGCTATTATGTGTCATCTTAATTGTTTTGTTTAGCGCTCCGGATGTCCGATTCTACCCGTTGCGCCCAGAGTTTGCGGAGGCGACCTATTTTCTCTACATGGCCACCAAAAATCCATTCTATATGCATGTCGGCGCCGAGATTATGGAAAATCTGAACACCTATACCAAAGCTGAGTACGTACGTACTGACATGCATGCGTACGTGTTTATGTACCTAATATTGTATAGTTTAGGCATACGTTTATAGCAAGACTACATGTTGTACCATGGCTTCTCAGTGCATTCACTTTTTATGTATGTCTGTTCTTTTCTTTCTACGGTGAATGTACTTTGCCACATGAACTAAACTGGAGCTGTATGTTGATATCTTTCTGTTTATCCCTTTTGTGATTTTAGGTGCGGTTATGCCACTGTACACGATGTTCACGATATGACCCTAGAAGATCGAATGGAAAGCTTTTTCCTGTCAGAAACCTGCAAATATCTCTACCTGGTATGTTGAATAGGACCTAATGTGTCTACTTATTTTTCTTTTTTCGGTTAAATGTAAGTTGGAAGAGAATTACTTTGTATAGCTTTTAATGCTGCATTCATAGTTCCTGTCGCAATCAGACGTGCGTAGACGCGCCTCGAGCGCTTATGTAAAGCGTCTTCATGTGTTCGTGACCGTGAATATGTTACAGTTCGTTTTAAACTGTTAAAACGGCATGTTACAATCTGAAGCGTCGACGTGAGTCTGCGCACCTCGACGCACGTCTCAATGAACTATGAATATGAATGCACCTTAAGGTTAAATTTCTTTGAAAATTAATAGTTCTGGTTGGAATTGAATGAAATTTGGCTAATTAGCTTGGATTTACGTTTTTCATCCAAATGGTTGTTTAGTAGTGGCCTCCTAAAAGAATATTTTTATGAGCTAAATTTTATGCATAAACAGGATGTATTATATAGCTTGGTTTTAGTTTCCGGCTATTTTTTGCTTTCCTATAAATAATATTATATGTATTTTTTCTTGGAAAAAGTTTTTAATATTAATTTGCTCTTTTCTACTTTCTCTGCTTCAGCTGTTTGACGTCAACAACCCGGTGAATCGTCACTATGCCACTCTCCTCTTTACCACCGAAGGTCACATTTTCCCAATCGACCGTCGATTTCGTGACGTCCAACTGGACCCAGGATCCTGGGAAGCCAGTGAGCGCCTGCCCCCCACTTTTTCAGGGGATCACGTGATCTCCTCCTCCTCCTCGAGCCGTTGTCATCAGGCCCAGACCCCACCCCCCGCAGTTGTTGAACCCAGTATTTTGTCGACAGAAGGACCCGCTGGACCCACGGTTATTTCGGCTTCTGCGACGGAAAATAGTGGTCCTTCTACAGCTAAGGGGGGAAGTGGGTCCAAGTCCCCTCCTGGGGACTCCCTGGATAGGATTGATGCTGTGGTAGCGGCCGGTACCCCCTCACCGCGCAATCATACTGTTGCCTTTGAAAAGGTATTGAGTATGCCTACCCTGGCTTACTTTTGCTGGGGGGGGCCCTATTCGGAATGTTTCCTAAACATTCCATTCGCTGACCCCCCCCCCATAAATTTCGACCTCCTTCCATGCGCCAAAAAATTGACAAATTTTACCATGTTTGTTTTAGCTTAAAACACCTAAAATTGATCATTTGTTAGCGATTTTTAGCCGAGTTTTTACACAACAAACCTACAGATACCCAAAATTTTAAAAAATATGCCGCTCCCTATTTCGGCGAGCTCCCCCATACCGCCTTCCCATAAATTTTGGCCTAGAAGTAAGCCAGCTGCTTATATATCTACGTACGTAGATTTGTGGTATAGAGCCCTTTGCGTGTGAGTGTAGTAGCGTAACTGATAGTAGAGTAGAGTTGCCAATTAACTTGTATAAGTGTACAATAAACATGCGTGTCTACAATGTTTCAAAAGCTCTCTACAAGTGCCCTAAGTAAACTTAGCGAACCCCAGTGATCTCAGTAAAGCAGTTTTGGCTGAATTTTCGCATTCCATATTAAATTCAGTGATGTGCATTATGTATTTAGTGCTGTGACATTCAATCGTTGCTGTAGTTGCGGTTTATCATAGGGTACAGTACATTGAAAAATTAATAAACACACCAGCCTACAGTCACTAAGGCAAAAGCATTAGTCAGAAACAGGGTCCGGAGCCAACGGTGGTGCTTAATAGCAGTCTCTTCAATCTGAGAGTCCTTCAAAAATGTAGTGCTGCTGTTTTATGCTGTTCATATTATATATATTGCTTTCTCTTATTGGTTTCTATTCATTTGTTTTCAGTGTCCTTCCTTTGACATCGACCGTCGCTACACCCTGCCCCTGGAGAGTCACTATATGCGTCAGCTGGAGCATTCCATGTTCAAACGTGCCGCCGCCTCCTCCTCTGCCTACTCAAACTCTGCCGCCGCCGCCGCCGCTGCCGGCTCTTGTCGTCGGGTCCCTTAGCTCCAATTCCTTCCTTTCTTTCTTTTTCTATTTCCTGTTCTTTTAGGTGGAGTTAAGGGGGTAGAAATAGAGGTAGTTGAAGTCATAGATTTCCCCCCACGCGCTCATAATATGGGCATAAACAGTATAGTGTAGCTTTCCTGCTTGGGGGAATAACTGGGGTTTACTCTTAAATCCCGAAATTAAACTCTAATCTTTCACTCGTTCGCGAAAAGTCCCCGAAATTTCTGAAGTTGGTTAATTAAACAGGCACACTTTGGCTAACTAAGTAATTGTGTTTTCGAGCTTTAGAACGTATTCATAGCGTGCGAATTTCTTTGAAGTGATGGGTCTAATTTGTGGGGGGGAGTCAGCCGTTATCGTGCAGATCATGTCACAAGTCTAATAACTAATAGCTTGGCGCTTGTCACACTCTTCGTTATTATGTACTCTTTGTTTAGCTTAATTCCTATCCGTATGTTGGAAATATGCATAGTGACATACACTTATCATAATTTTTCGGGTTTTTCGGAATGCATCTGCGTACCTGTCTGGTCCTCTTTGTAAACTTAGCGGGGGCCGGGTTTATGGTGTTTCACAAGAATTTGCTGTTGGCCACTTTCATTTTTTGGATCTTTATTCGTTTGACTTTGGTCAGATACTACTACTAACCTACTTTATTTTGGTTTTAAAAATTTTTGAACGGCAAACTTTTGACAATATTTAGTACTCTAAATTGGTTGCCTTCATTTAGCGATTCTTGGTTCTGGCGGAAGTATTTGTCAATTCGAGTATAATTTTTTGCTTTCTTTTTTGTAACTACTAACTGTGGTAACTAAAATCCTTTCTCTGAGCTCAGTCGCGGTTCTGGTGTCTTTCTTGCCTTTGTTTATTGTTGCCAATGTACGCAGCTCTAAAACTTTTTAGTTTTTTGTGAGAATTTCATTTGTTTGTAATTTTCTGTAAATTTGAAAACCTTTAATCACATCCATGTGGGTTCATTTGGTAACCACTTCCGCTTTGTAAGCTTCAGGTTCATCATTTTGGAAGTATATTTTTCGCAAATAAGTGAACCTGTCATAATTGGTGATTGATTTTAGAGCTGTACACTAACTTGCCGTGCTGGTTCATGGCTTGATAGAACTGTGTTTTAAGATAGTGGCTCCTTTTTTGGAGACATTGCATACTATTTGCCGACCAAATTTTAGAACAAAAATCCCTTTTTTCCGATGTCTTTTCCCTCCTAAACATGTATATGCTAGCAGCAGTTACTCAACTAGAATGGTTGGTTATCTATATGGCGATGTATGCTTACAGTTCTGCCTTGGTACTACTAACAGTAAACTAATTAATGGACGAGAGAGGTATGGTATGGTATAACCTGCCTATTTCAAGTGAGGGCAGATTGTTAAATTATATGAAGATTGGAGTAGACTTTTTGCTCTCTGATATATAATTAATTGTTTATTTTCTTTTCACAGCTATAGTTATTGCGGAGAATGTTTTTTGTTGTGGTGTGCCTTTACCCGTGGTCTTGTGTCCACTAATATGAGACTTTCTTTCTAGCTATATAGTTATCTTTCTGGAGTTTTATCAGTGTTTTAAAGTCGCTTTGTACCATGTTTTTATTTCTGGAAATTAGAAAGGTGAAGTGTTGGAATTGTGCAATATTTGGTAATTTGGTAGTGCAGACTACTGAGTGGCAGCATCGTTTGGTGGTTTTTGCTTTGGTTTTGTTTTTATGCTTTTGGTGACCATTGAAAGTTCTATTTTTGTGTAATTATGTATTTGCTCTTTAACTGATGGTGATGTATACTATGAATATTTATTGATTAAAAAACTGAGCTTAGTTGTGTGTTGATAGGCTCCTACTGTACTTTGGCGTTTTCCACTTATTTCCCTTTTCTTATTCTCTGTTTTCTTGAAAATATTTGCTCTTTTAATTGAAAAATTCTCATATATGTCATAATAATTATGGGATAAACATTGGTACGCCGTGCAAGTTGTAATAGGTTCCACTAACGTTAAGTTTTTCATAGGTTTTCTACGGGCCTTTTCAAGAAAGGGTAGAGTAGACTAGAGTAGAGTTAAAATTAACTGTTTTGACTCGTTTTAACTCCACTGAAGCCTGACTTTCCCTCTGAACTCTCATGAAAAGGATCGAGTTAATTTTAACTCTACTCTACCCTTTCTTGAAAAGGCCCTACGAGATATTTCTGAAGAGTTTATGATAATAGATAACTAATATAGGTAGGGCTACTAATGTTAGTGGAAACATACTTAGATTCTTTCTCCCATTCCCTGTGACACTTGTGCACCATGTTATGCAAGGTATAGAATAAATTCTATCCTGGAGTCTGCACCCGCAGAGGTACCGAACATGGACCGGATTGTCGGAAATGTCTTAGGCCAAGGACCAATATGCTGGTGTAAATTAATTAGCCTTCTCTTTTTGTCTCTGGAGCGTTTTTATCGATTTGGTAGCCGGTAACCGGATATGATGGTTTTACCGAATTCTCCTGAGGCTTCTGAAAATATATACTTTATATATAGACTAACTTCAAAGATTAGCTCAGGACAGGCGCTCACAGTTCGGTTCCAAGATTTTTGCTTAGACTTTAGTTAGTGTTGTGCACCGGCCCTATGCAGTCCAGACTGGCTGGCCAAGCGACCGGTCAGTGACAGTTTCTGTAACATATCGCCTTAAGGTGCTGGTATCGTTTACCGTATTTTGAAGGCTAACTTTACAGCAAATATTCCAAATGACCTAAAATTTCGCTTAACGACCTTGCTACTGTTCCCAATCATGCTGAAAAAACTTTTAATCGTGTATGAAAAAATTTTTATTTTGACCAAAATTCCATATTTGACGAAAAATGATTATGCTGTGCTGAGTTTTTAAATTTTAAGTGGTTTTCTAAATTTTTTATCCATTATTAATATAAGTAGACACAACCCAGACTAGAAACAGAAAAAATAAAAAACTTTTAAAGTTTTTGGTTTTTAAGCTCGAACCAGACTAGTTTCGGTGAGCGGACAGCGTGCAAAAATATCTACTGCTACGAAAAATCTAAAGTTAACAGAAATTGCCATTTGTTTATTTTAATGTCACTAATTCATGCATATTTAATGACTGTGGATATTTTGCAGCTTAAAGTAACCCATAATAGCAATATTATGACATATTCTGAACAGTGCCGGGGGGAGTAAAATTACGAAAAGTATAAATAACATAACGTTATTTTACCATTTTATTATCAAAATAACATCAGTTTTTATTTCAATAAGAAACAACAAAGAAAAAACAATGCAAACGTTATTCGTCCAAATAGCAATTTCCAAAGCGTCTGTAAACATATATGAAAATAAATATCTCCGCCCCACCCGTTTTTGTCCTCCCCCAAACAGTTTGTTTCACTATTTTACGATAACAAAATCATCAATTCTTTTTCGTCACTGCTGTAGTGTTGGGATTGGCCGAAAATTTCCATGGTTGGCTTGGCTTGGCTTGGCCGGAGTTTGAAGTTGGCCGGCCAATTGGCCGTTGGCCGTTGGCCGGCCATTGGCCGTTGGCCGGCCATTGGCCGTTGGCCGGCCAACGGCCAACGGCCAACGGCCAAGTGGCTGGCCGTTGGCCGTTGGCCGATGGCCGGCCAATGGCCGTTGGCCGGCCAACGGCCAATGGCCAACGGCCAACTGGTTGGCCGTTGGCCGCTCGTTGGCCGTTGGCTGTTTCTTGGCCGTAAGCTATTGGCCGTTCTTTAGCTATTTGTCAACGTTGGCGAGCTGGAATTTACTATTTTTATTCGTCTACCGTACCGTGCGTAATTAGGCATGAACTTAATTAAACTTTATTTCAATAGTACAATTTACAATTTACAATATTTGTAAAATAGTTTTTCCAAACATTTAGCTCCAACCCGCGATAACTCTGTTTTCATTTTGCTGGAGAACCGCAATAAAGTGATGAGACGTTCACCGCCATACAAATTTAAAAACTACGTTGTTAGCGCACTTAAAATGTGCATGCAATTAGCAAGCAAAATTAAAATTTTCAACTCAGTTAACGCACAAGATCAGTAAATTTGAGCTTGGCCAGCACTCGGCCATTGGCCAGCCAACAGCCAACGGCCAGCCAATTGGCCGTTGGCCATTGGCCGTTGGCCGGCCAACGGCCAATGGCCGGCCATCGGCCATTGGCCGGCCATCGGCCAACAGCCAACGGCCAGCCAATTGGCCGTTGGCCATTGGCCGTTGGCCGGCCAACGGCCAATGGCCGGCCGAGCCAACTGGCCGAGATTTTCTCGGCCAACGGCCAATGGCTTGGCCGGCCAATGGCCGGCCATTGGCCAGCCATTGGCCGCACCGGCCAATGCACAACACTACACTGCTGCGCCTTTGTAATGGCAAGCCAGCACTTAGCTATGTGCCAATTACATTGATCGTTAAATAATGAAGGAAATTTATGTTTTAAACAAGGTTTTCTCATACGTCGAGTAATATTGTGTTTTCAAATTTGGCGTACGAATTGACCAAAACTTATTGCAGGGTCATTCTTCCTAGTTTTCTGTTTGAGTCTAGAACAGTTGAGATATCGCTTGTTGAATTTTGAAAAATGGCATCAATGTGCGTTTTTAGAAGTTTTCTTTCGACATGCTAAACAATAACTAAAATGCTGAAAAATGACTCTCGGCAAGATATTCCTGTCTTAGCTTGCGAAATTTCAGCTCTCTAACGTAATTTAATCGAAAGTAATCCTTGTTCAAAATTTCATATTATTTTTTCCAATTTGTAAGTTACCGCGTAACAATGAAAGCTACATTTTTTGAGAATATGCGAGTTTTTGGTCATTTAATGCTTTAAATATGTCAAATCTATAGGTTGCCATTACAAAGTTTTCAGTCTGCACCAGTGCGGTAAACGATACCACCACCTTAAGCTTGCTAAAATTTGCCTTGAAAACTATCAAAAATCTTATAATTTGACAGGTATTTTAGATAGCCGGCGAAAAGTGGTACCGGCTAGCTGGCCGGCCTATGGGGGTGTCGCGAACTGGGCCGGCCGGCCCATACGAAATGGGACCTTTCAGCAACACTAGTACTAGTGTAAGGTATTAGCAATCATATAAGATCACCAGACTTTCGTATTATCATAACTCTGATTAAAATTTTTGGTAAATACCAAAGAGATGACACACAACGCCAAACATAAACATCAATATCAGTTGACACATTCTTGACAGGTGCTTTCTTTTTGCTGTGCAGTTGCCAGTTGTGCAAGTCTGCCCATGCCAGTTCCGTTTGTGTTTTGCAAAATATCCGCATTCTTTGGCGTGAACCCGGACCTAACCTTATCTACAATTTAGGGCACTGTTTCTAATGGCTGGTTAGAAAAGCAAATAAACCATTATCGGATTTTGCATGAGCCGTAATCAAACAAACTGGGAATATAAATTGGCGAATTTCTGAAACAATTTAGCATTCGAAGAAGTAGTTGCGTTGATGTAAAGCGTAACACTTTTACGTTTTTGGGTGAAGAGCTAAATTTTTTTCACAGACTTGTTTTGAACCTTGTTTTTTGTGAACTTCATTTAAACCTGTTTATTTCTACTATCATAATTTCATTCAATAAAACTTCAGTTTTGAGTGGAGAATTGATTTTGATCAAACTTTGACGCCTACTTCATTCATCCGTCTTGATTGCTTTTGTCATTTTAATTATAGTTGACATTTTGAAGGGTTAGGCCTCTTGGTTTCAAATGGTGCTGCATGTGACAGCAAAGTTGTTTTGGACCAAACTTTAATTCCAGTTTCTAAAGTATAAAATTGTCGTAACATTTTAGTTGTTCTTGTCCCAAATTTCATTTCTGGCTTTTGCTTTCTGGGAAAAGTTGTGCCTTGCGTTTAGATTCGATTTGGCAAGTCAAGCCATAAATGAGAAAAGGATTGATTAGCATAGCAGCCTCGCCTACACAGCTCAACATAGTTTGTACGGGGATGTAGTTAATTTAATGCAAAGCTTGCTTCTTTGAGCCAAGCCTAATTAAGCCAATGCTGTTGCTGTGTAGCAGAACCTAAACCTTAGGCAGAGAGAACCGGCCTACGCAAACAACCCCTTGTGATAGGAGCGTTAGCGCACTGACTTTAAGTCTATCTTAAACTGGTGCACACTTTCAATCATAGATTATGTGATATACAGCTGACTGAAAGTTGTTATATGCTTCTGGGTTTTTATTAAAGTTGGGTTTTTGAAACAAATACCCCGACTTTTTGATATAGTCGATATAAAATTTAGCATAGTAAGATTATATTTCCTGGTTTTTAAGTATGGTGGTGTCATTGTCACGGTGTGATTTTTCCCCCTTGTAAATTCCCCCCCCCCCTAAAAAACTACACCGGTGTGCATTTTCCACCGGAAAAATTACACCGGTGTGATTTTTCCGGGGGGAAATTTTGCACCAATGCAAGAAATAATGCAGAAATAATGCATTTTTAAGTAAAAATAAGTAAGTAAAAATATTGGAGATTTTATGTCCGACCTCAAATTTTTAAGTAGGACAAAGAACCCTGGACTGCACCAACTAAGTTTAGGAATAGCTAGCTGCGGAATAGCAGAAGACTAGGAACGATTAGAGTTGATATTTATTCAAAATTTTTCTTAATTAAGATATATATAAAATGTGAAAAAGCAGTTGAATAATACAATGGGTTTAGTTAATCCTATAGAATTTCTGATTTTTCAAGAAATTTTATTCATTATATATGTATATATATTTCGATTTAATTTTGTATTTACCATTAAAAATTAATCTGGCGTATTACGCTAATCATATTCCATCTTCAAAGTATAATCAGTTTTATGAGCAAAACTTAATTTGTAAACTGAAATCTGCATTATATATTTCTTGCATTGGTGCAAAATTTCACCCCGGAAAATTCACACCTGTGTAATTTTTCGGGGGGGGGGAAATCCACACCGGTGCAGTTTTCGGGGGGGGGGGGGATTTTACACCGTGGGAAATACTGCACCGTGACAGTCGTAACCGTGAGTATAACTTTTTACGGTCTAACTAACTAAAGTAATATATGTTTTTAATTTATTTTAGCTCATCCACACATTAACAGTTATATCCTAATTCTTTCCTGAATTTTCAGACAATGGCTGTATTTAATGGATCTGCCAAAATCCGGGTTCTAGAAGCAACGGAATTGCGGCCCACGAAATTTTCTACTCGTCTTGGAGGCTCCATGAGAACCAAAACCCTGGATCCATATGTAAGTGAATCCTGCGTGAAGTAATTGTTGACCCCTTTTAGTAGAGATGCACCGGGGCCAGAAAAGCGGAGAGTAGCTCAATTTCTAAAAGCTTTAACTTGTGCCGAAAATCGGGTACAAACCAATATTAATGTAGATTTTGTTCAGTTTATCGTCTTGTTTTTATTAATTTTGTGCGTGAAAAGTTGCCAAATTATATTAAAAAACAGTAAAAACTTCTGAACATATAGCTGAGTTCAGGCTGACCCCGGTGCGTATCCGTATCTTTTCGGTTGGGATGCCCCAGGCCCAGACATATAATCAGTTAAGATTAAACTAGCTTTCCTTCTAATCCGACCAATTATTCCATCAATTTTAGGTTATTGATATCAAGAGTAAAGGAAGAAAGAACATATCGAAATGGGTGTCTCTAATAAACTAAGAAATAAAATAGCTGTAACCAAAAGGAAAAAGATAATATTTATTTACTCGAAGAGTGTATACCTGGTGGAGGCATTAGGTATTTTTGTCGGGGGTTGTCCAGCCATATCCGATCAAATCAAATCTATTAGCTAACTGAAAAATAGAATCGAATCAAATAAAGCAAAATTAAAATTAATTGTAATCGTAAATAGTATAATCAACCGGAATAAAATTATATTCGGAAAATTAATATAATCAAAACCTCTAGTTAATCGAAGAAACAGAATGAAAGTAAAATTAAAATTAAAAGTAATCATAGCTCTAAATAGATCTCTCAAACGGAATAAAAGCAATCGGATAAGTTAGTTGACTTAAATTAAATTTAAATTTAAATATCAGATTCAAAGGTAGTAATTCGAAATTCCAATTTTCTAAGAGCGTAAAACCGAACAACACATTGGGTAACAGGTTTAGATGGGATTTTTGATAAGGGATGCATAATTTTGGTTGCATTATTGTAGAAAACTATCGAATTTAGGTATTACTCGAGGTTATAAATGTATTGAATCTTTCGGCCCTAATCCCTTAGATTCAAAACATGTATAACCTAAGAGTAGCTGTAGTAAATTGGGACTAGGTACCGAAACTATCGTCAGAGGGATCCAGTAGAAAGATCAAATTTACGTTTGTTTATATTATAAATTTTAAATTTAAAACTGGTCGGGCCAGCCTCTGTGAGACCTAGTAACGGTACCAAACACAGACTCGCGAGCACTTCTTCTAGGTCGGCTAAATAGACAAGAGTGACTGTTACCCTATCAGCTGATGTATAAAATAAACTGCAATAATTTTTGGTCACTCTCCAAACTCTTTGATTCCGCCAAAGTTTTCGAAAAAAATTATCTCAAAGCTTTATAAAAAAGCCTTTTTAGACATCATATCCTAATACTTCATCTATTGCATGACTTTGCATTTGTTGCACTAAAACTAACTGTATTTTAGGATTTTGCAGTTCAATTATTGTTAATTTAGGTAAAAATTGCAGTTGATGAAAACCTGATTGCCCAAACCGCCACGAAAACCAAGACTTCTGAGCCTAGTTGGGATGAAGACTTCTATGTTGAAGTATGTTCATTATTTTCTGTATAAACTTTATTTTTGCTAAATTTCTGAGGTTATATAGCAGGTAAGATGATTAAGAAATTCCAATAAATTTAGGCTGAAAAGATTCATATGACTGTTATAGTTCGTAACTTTGGCAAAGTGGAGAAACTTGGATAAAGTGGCCTCGGGTAAAGGAAATAAATGGGGAAATAATGGTTAGTATTAATAGAAAGCGAAAGATCACTAGAAAAAATGTAAAAACTTGATTCTGTAAGCGTTAATGCATTGACTTCAAAGCTAACAGTGACTACACGAATTAATATTAATTTTGTTTAGATTACTTCTGGCAAGGAATTACTGTTTACAGTATTTAATCATTGCTCTCTATCGCCTGATGAATTTGTGGCCAACTCTCGTCTAAAGTTGGACCAACATTATCAACAAGAAAACAGTGATATCTGGGTATGTCCAGAGTTAAACTATTTTGTAAACTATCGTATAGCCCCGCAAGTGAGCTAATTTGAAACCTGTTTTAATCCTGTTCTGCAAGTTCAGGATGTAGTGAATTTAATCTCGTTATTGTTCTTGACTTATAAAAAGGCATGACATCTGTTTTTTGGTAAAAATTTAAATGTGATCCTTAGAAAATATCACCATTCCTGCTTCAGGGACAAGGGGTGCCGTGCTCATCTCCGGATTTTAGAAATAGAGCCAGGAGTGTCAGCTCAAATGATGATCCTTGTAAGGGGGACCGGCACCTCAAGGCTGTTTCTTATTGCTGTGCCTTAATTTCTAATTACAATCTGTGTTTTAATTATTTCTGCTTGTATTGTAGGTGAATTTGGAACCGACCGGAAAGCTTCATATTATGATAGAATTAGACGGATCCCTAGCCGAAGATCCCAATCATGATCAAGGTGTGCATTTACACACTAGCCAGAGCATACCATATATATAGATATATATAATTATATATATTATATATTATATTATATATTATATTATATATATTATATATATATTATATTATATTATATATCTACAAAAGTTCTGAGGTATAGCCAGCTTGTGTTGCTCGCTCTTTCCAAATAGTTATATAATATGAAATGTTTCCTAATTTATTGTATTCTACATATTTCAGAGAATTTGCATCAGATGCAGAGCGCGGGTGAAGAGTCAACCGAAGAGGACCAGGAGGTCCTAAAGGAGGATCAGAATAGACTGGACCGTGGTCACCGATGTTCTGGTACTCTCAGAAGAAAAGTACATGAAGTATGCAACACTACTTTTGGGGATATGTAGACTTAAACTGACGTTGAGTTGATGAGTCCTAATGAGGAGCAATGTAGAGCTTATTGGCTTTTGAAAGCTCTACACTACACCTGGGAGCTGTGCTCCGTAAAATTTCTTAAACTTTCAAACTATATAATGGAACAAGCAAACCTAGTGACAAAAGACTATTTTGTAGCCTTTCCAACATCAAAGGTTTAGCTTAGTGCGAAAATGGTCCATTGTTAGACTGACATGAATGTTGTTTCCCCTTCATCGGGTGGAAACTAATTGGCAACTAATTGGGAATTAATTAGTTAGTCCTTATTTCGGTCCTAATTGTGCCTAAAATGACACTGTTAACTTTCAGGCGAATGGACACAAGTTTATGGCCACCCTATTACGTCAGCCAACCTTCTGCGCTCAGTGTAGAAGTTTCATCTTGTAAGACATTCATTCTATTCCTACCTACATAGTCGCTTTTCTTTCACAGTTTCACTGTCAACCCCCCCCCGCCCATTCTGTCACGTTTTGTTTGGGTTGAAAACTTGACAGCAGGGGACAGCTCAGGAGTTCCTAATGTTAGCGCCGCAGTCCACTGAAACTTGGTATGGCTCAGTTGGCTAGAACGTCTGCGCGTTTCGCCGAAAGCCACCGGATCGAGTTCTAGCAGAGGTCCGATTTTTTTTCTCGGGCGCTTAACTTTTTTTTCTGGCAACTGTTGTTTTCTTCTTTCATCTGATTCTAGTACCCTCGCCGAGCTCACTATATGCTTCATGCTTAAAAGTTCTGCGCTGTGCAATTGTCCTATGTACTTTATGTTTGTGCTGTTGCAATGTTTGGAATGATTTGTTTTGGTTTTTCTGTTTCAGTGG
Organism: Trissonchulus latispiculum; assembly: GCA_030248195.1. Classification (NCBI taxonomy): domain Eukaryota; kingdom Metazoa; phylum Nematoda; class Enoplea; order Enoplida; family Ironidae; genus Trissonchulus; species Trissonchulus latispiculum. The sequence goes on from JASAND010012134.1 coordinate 50,058, forward strand.
ACTTGGAAAGCAAGGCTATCAGTGTCAACTGTGCACTGTAGTTGTCCACAAACGATGTCATTCCCATGTGGGCTGGACGTGCACCGGTGCCGCTCAACCCAATAATGAGCAGGTCTGTTGACTCACACAAGTTGATTAATACAAATAAATAGAAAACTAAATAGATAAAAAATTGTATTATTGTGATAAATATAGGTATTATTAATTTTGTGGCTAAACTCAGCGCTTATCTACTAATCGGGATTTTATACTCTTAATTTTTTGATCTTTAGTCATTTCTAACTTTCATTTTGTCACTAATTTCCTCTTTTCATCCTAAGCCCTATTTTCCTTTTCAGCAAATAAGCGGCAGTCCACGATGCAGCCTGAGTGCTCTACATCAATTCTCAGCGCATCAGTTTAAGGTTCCCACATTCTGTGACCACTGCGGGAGTCTTATTTATGGTCTGGTCAAGCAGGGACTCCAGTGTCAAGGTTAGACTCATTTCGCCGAATCTCATTAGATCGAACAGGTGTCTCAGGAAAGGCTTAGTTTGTCCTAAGCCATGTATGACAAGCGTCACGCTCTTTGTTATCAGCTTTCACACCATTAGTTCGAAACAGACACATTTTAGACTAATAGTAAACCACCCGTTTTGAGATCTGGATGACAGCCGCTGGTTTTATTTAATTTCAGGCTGCAAACTGAAGGTGCACAAACGCTGCATCTGTAATGTTGCGGACAACTGTGGAATTCAGGGACCAGAGAGCGCCACAAATGCGGGTTCCAGTCAATCTAGCGGAATTAGGAAAACTGTGAAACAACGTATGTAGACTACAGACCCTGTTTTCATTTTATTTCATAACTATGTATTTTTCGGTTCAATTCTATCACTGCTGCATATGTCTAGCTCACTCTCCATTGGCCTTTTTAAAGAGTAGAGTAGAGTAGAGTTAAAATGAAGTATTACTTGGTTTAACTCTACTCAAGTTTGCCTTTCCATTTTCTTAACCCTTTCATGAAAAGGATCTACTTAAATTTAACTCGTTTAACTCTTCTTTCGTTTACCTATAGTTTTGCAATTACATGTAAAAGCAGCCATAGAGTAAGTAAAACCATCTCAAATGTTTGCTGAATACTGACTTTTTTGTTTTAGACTGAATAGAGAAAAGTGAAAAAACTAAACCAGTTGATCAAACTATGTGTATATGAAAGAATCTATAAACTCTGTTGTGTATATATTTTGTGATACATATTTATTTTTGCAAATGTACCTATTACTTGCAATTTTAGTCTAAACTATTATTTTGACACCAGATTTACACGTAAACTATTATTTTGACACCAGACCAGATTCACACGTAAAGTACCTAGTGTCTTAACCTAACAGCCTAATATAGACAATTGAAAAACAGTTTTAACCCTTTCCCGCATGAGGGTTCGCCAACTCAGCGGTGCCAAATGACCGAGTTTACATTTTTGGCTGCCATTTTTTACTGAAAGCACCTAGAGAGATGGGACTGCCACCAGTCGATAGAGAATTAATTCCTCTTTGTTTTATAATTAGGGTGAAGGGTCCCCGATGCACCTAGAAAAAGTTAAAAGCCATCAAAGTCGAGTAAAGTTGAAATTTCCACCAAACTGTCACTTCTGAAAATGGGCAAAACTGGTTGCAGCTGTTGCGATTTTTGTAGCAGGAAAGTAAGACCTAGCCCAAATAAATCTACGAGACAGCCTCTATAAATTGGACCGAGTGTTATTTCTGCAAGCATTTTGAAGTCAGCTCCAGGAAGCTCCCAATTAAATACCCAAACATGGTTACAAACAAACATTAAATACAGCTTTGGTCAAACTTTTGCATCAATCTTAAGGCTGTAGAGACAAAAGGACAAAACATAATTTAGAGATATTCTTTCAGGATGTTGCGGACGTGTGTTGGATAAAAAGGCACCGGAGATCTGGCATTCACCGGACAAATATTTTTTGCACTGACCCCAACCCGTCCATTTTTACCCTTGTTACAGATTTGTAACGTTATGCGGGAAAGGGTTAAACTATTCTCGCTATACTTAAACGACAGTGGGCAGGGGTACGGTACCTCTCAAAAATGGACGTCTGGTACAAGGTCCAGAAAACTGGAACCAAGTCACAACGGACAAACAGTGTCAAGAAAGTAGCATTAAACGAATGATTAGAACAAATTTTAGCTAAAAATTGCAAACATGACATAGTTTTGAAAACTTTTCTAAAAACCTGAAGATTACTGCGGCTACTCCTGCGTGGAGCCAAGCCTTACGCATTGAGGGTCATGCTTTGACCGTGATCTTCGTCTCTTTGCCTCTTGTCTAATTGGAAGATCGCGTAGAGTTTTTAGCATAGGTTTAAACGTGTACCTGGCAATTGCTGAATGTCTAACAGAAAGACGTTCCGGGGACGAAAAGTCAATTCCCGACAACAATTCATGAACTAAACTAAGTGTTTCTCACAGATGCATTGATGAGATTTAACCTCAGCACTATATCTTAACTCTGTGCCACCAAGAGTAAGACACTCAGCTCTTCCTAATAGAATGAGTGAGTCACCGCGCCCATTGGCTCCCTTCTGTTTCGGACTAAAGCTTTGCCTTAATGACTGAAGGCAGCCGTTTTTCATTATTTCTCTATGATTAATGTTTGTATCCTTCGTGGATCCGCCTGCTAGCCCGCGTTGACCTCATTTTCTTGTAACAGAATAAGCTTTCAATATGCTCGAAACATTAAGGCCGAAATCTCGGGGGGGGGGCTTCTCAGCGTGTAAACATACAACACTGACATATTCAAAAACTAGCGTTTTCGACAAATTAAATACTGTAGCTTGAGCTAAGAACATCGTACAGCCATAATTTATATATCATTATGTTGCGTAGAACGAGATCTTTTTAACTATATATATATAAACTATGTAGTTAGGTTGAGGCAATCTCTTACAAATCCGGCTACAACGAAAGACATTTTGAAGAAATGGTGAAATTCCTAGAATTTTCGTGGAAGGGATGTTTTATTGCCGGTTTTGTAAGAGATTGCTTAAAGGTAACTACATAATTTTTATACCGTTAAAAAGATATCGTTCTACGCAACATAATGATATAAAAATTTTTGCTGTACGATTTTGTTAGCCCAAGTTATAGCGTTTAATTTGGCAAAAACGCCCGTTTCTGAAAAATGTCAGCGTTGTATGTTTACACGCTGAGAAGCCCCCCTCCCGAGATTTTGGCCTTAATGTTTCGAGCATATTTCAAGCTTATTCTATTAGGAAGAGCTGAGTGTCTTACTCTTCCTATTATAAACTCTTGGTGCCACCAAGAGTTTCTAGTAGGAAGACTGACACTCAGTCTTTCCTCGTGCTTTAACCATGCACACTAGGGCGGAATTCTCGGGGGATGGGACCCGTTAACGTTGTTAATCATGTGTTTATATCCGTTTGAAGTTTGTTGAACTAAATGCATCCGATTGGCTAATCGTCTACCTTATGACAAAATTAGGTGTAAAAGCGCACCCTCCCCCAAGATCTCTTCCCCCCAATCACGATTGCAAAAGTATTTAGCTTATCTCTGTTTGGTTGATTTCTAACGTCCATACGCCCGCCGGTAGTGCCAAGTTGGACGAGTGTTTGAGGCGTTTAACTGTTCGTCCAATGATTATTGTTTCAAATCCCTTCTGCCACAAAGTTTTCTCATCATCCCTTGCACCAAGCGACCGGTCACCACAGCTATCCACCCTTCATGGGGCGATAAATGGGGAACCAAGAATGTGGGAAGGTAACAGGAGACGTCCTAGGCATTCAAAGGGTGCCCCCTCCACTACAGTTGCATTCATCATTTGTTCGAGGTGGCACTCCTGGCTCAGGACGTATGGGTATGACTTATCTAGGGGGAACCTTTTCCTTACTTTTTCTTACTAAGGTCCTAATGAAGAGGTCCTAAGTTAACACAGACTTGAAATTTTACTTTATCGATATGAGTATATACAAACACAGGGTCTATTTCTTTAAAGATTAAACTGGTCGGATTAAACGGATTAAAAATCAGCCGGATTAAAATTTTAATTGCTATTTCTTTAATGCAGGATTAAACGGATTAAAAGGATTAAAATTAACTCGTTTAATCTGACCAAGTTTAATCCACGGATTAATCGAGGTGATTTTAATCCATTTAATCCGCCATTAAAGAAATAGCGATTAAAAATTTTAATCCGCCAACTTTTAATCCGTTTAATCCGCGTAGCTGCACAAGGATTAAAAACTAGTTGAAAATGCAGGCGAAAAATTAAACGGATTAAAATTAATCTTTTAAGAAACAGCGATTAAGCAGGTCGGATTAAAATTAACTCGTTGGGTTTTAAATCCGAAGGTGAATAAAGAAACAGGATTAGATTAAAATTTTAATCCCAAGTGCATTAAAAAAATAGGATTAAATTTAATCCGTTTAACTCGTTTAACTCACTGGATTAAATTTTAATCCGTTTAATCCGAGGTGCTGTTTCCTTAATGCGGATTAATTTTAATCTAATCCGTTTAATCTTTAAAGAAATAGGGCCACAGTTACAGACTGATAGAAATGAGGTACATAAGAGAGCATAGGTTAATAAGCCCTCATCCCGAGTCGGACAGGACACTACAAGTCCTGTCGCCGTTTGGGAGCAAGGGGGGCGGGGGAAGGAAAAATATGCAAGGGATATGCGAAGATGGTGTTACACTAAAATTCTAAATCCCGCCCTTTGTCGGAAGTTTGGTAATTCCGTATACGCACACTTGCAACTGAGACTTGAGTGCCCTCAATGCATCTAATTCCGTAGATGCACATAAGACCTTCAGTTAGGGTTTAAACTGGTCAGACTGACCTTTTACAAAGACACCTAATTCCGTAGACACACACCTGTTGAATAGTAACAGTAATGAGGGAGAATTTTGTTAAAAGCCCTCCTTTTCAAAATCCTGGATATAACTATAGTAAAACCACTTTTTATATTACATTAAATTAATTTACGAAAACAAGAAAATTTACCCTCATTACTGTTACTATTCAACAGGTGTGCGTCTGCGGAATTAGTTGCTTTTTGCAAAAGGTCACTCTGCCCAGTTTAAACTTTAACTGAAGGTCTAGTGTGCGTCTACGGAATTAGATGCATTGAGGGCACTCAAGTCTCAGTTGCAATGCAAGTGTGCGTATACGGACTTATCACCGGAAGTTTTTAGTTGTTGTTTGATAAAAGTTGTAGAAAGTGCCTAAGTGTTTAGATTTTTGTACATTTTGATTTCTGCGCTAATTCGCTTTACTTTATGCTGACGATACAAAAGCAGCCGCAAGATCTGCAAGGTACAATGCCTGAAAGTCCTCTAGGGACAAGCCCTCCCCAATTGACCTAGGTAATGTATGCAACAGGGGTACACAACACAGAGTCACAGAAAGCAAAACAGTACGCACAATTAAGAGATAGAAAAAACTGAACAATAAACACAAGCTACTGACAGTCAGATAGTCAGTGCCAACTCAGCCGACAATAGCATAAACGATATAAAGGCTCGCACTTAATTAGTTACTGTATTCATTACTCAGACCTTGCCAATAAATCTACTTAAATCATCGGGAAAACAGGTCGCGTTTCGAGAGAAACGATATTTTCAAGCAGTGTAGCCTAATGGCATAGTAATTAGCAAGAATACATAATAGATTACACTAGCATGTACAAATCATGCTAGGTATGCTCGGCTCATTAACTCGGGACACCCGGGAGGGGTCCCACTTTGCACTAATTAATTAGGACGATTTCATATAAGCGTGTGTCTGCTCGCTGATTGGCCCATTACCCTAGGGCTTATGGTAGGTAATGTATTAGTTATTTTAATTAATTAATTATAACTTTAATTAGGTTAATGCAATTAAAAAACTAATTCGACAACTTTGTTGCATTTTTTCTGCTCTTTTCAATGATATAAAAAATGTTGCCTGATACAAAAATTCAAAGGAATGTAATGTGCAACAATTTTTCTCATTGAAAAGAGCAGAAAAATGCTTAATCGGAAAATTGGGGCAAAAACCGGAAAATCACCTTCCCCAAAATTTCACTCCTGCCACCCACCCAACAATCGGGGAATTGTGGTGTCCCGTCGTACCAACAGAATTATGAACATTTGTTCGCTATAGCTGTAGCAATGCGTAGCAGCAACATTTTCTCATCGCTGGATTTAGCTATCATGGGACTTCAAACGAGATTCGCTTGTACGCAGTTTTTCTGATACCATTACATCACAGTTTTGGAGGCAATAATTGATAATTCTTCGAAAAACAAGCTTATTTTCGAAAACTAACTTACTGTGCTAAAAGTGATGCCTAAGCAATGCCGAAAATGAAAATGAATTCTAACGCAAGAACAAAAACCAGCATTATCTTTTTCAAAATATTAGTATACCATTTTCACAAAACTAAAGAGACTAATGAATTGAACAAACAATAAACAGGAACAATAGCAACAAGAATTTTTACTTGAAAGTTGAACAATGATGAATACTAAGTAATGATTACAGTTTTCTACACAAATTTTTGAGTCTGATTTTAGTAATTATATACATAATTATATAACGTATCAATCATAAATATATAACGCCCTTAAGCTAAGGTTGCAGAATTAAGAAATTTCTCGAGCCGGGCTCGGGGCAGCCAAGATCCTCTGCCGGCCATCGGTCAGGGCTTTGAGCCGTGCTAACCCGGCCCGAAGCCCCAGGTCCACTTCACGGCCCAAGCCCGAAGCCAGATTCACGTAGTGAGGGCCCGAGTACATCCGATTGCTTCGGAGAGGCCCCAAAGTTGCTCAAACCACACCCGATTTGACGAGCAATTTTATTGGTATGATGTACTTATTTTGCAGTGTATAGCATCACAACTGCACCAAAGCTCTCTGCTGAAAACTTTTAGGTAAAAACAGTGCCCTGTAGAAATTACAAAATATTATATCTACACATTTTCCAAAAACCTTTTGCATTCATCATCTACAAAAGCGATTCGTGTAGACTAGTACACTTTTCCAAGAACGTAGAATTCATTTTAGAGCAAAAGAAAAATTTGTATATCTTTTAAAATATTTTACTACTTCTTCCTTAGTAGTTTCCCATACACTAACCCAGGTCCTTCCGTTAACCGTTTAAAAATTTTTAGCAGATATATTGATCACCACAGATTTTCTACTGAATAGCGGAATCATATCCAATACTGCTGTTCGAATTTCATCGTTTCTGATTAAATAAATTATAATATTAACTGCAGAATTGAAGTTTAACAAAAACCAGCATGATGTCATCAATATTTTGCCTAATTTGGAAGGTATATCTATTCTGGGAATAGTTGGTACGATCACTAAAGGAATTACTTGAAGAAAAAATGTGCAAGCTATTACGAACGAAAGCATTTTTGTAACCTTAATCTGCCGTCTCCTTTTCTGACGCATGACTTCAGACATTTCGCTGTTTCTAGTAATGTGTAGAAGTAACATTGCAAAAATGTAAAGAATAATACTACACAGAGACATCACAAACATATAAACGCTGATGAACATAGATATTTCTACTGTCATTCCGTGCGAGAAGAAGCACAAGGATGGCACGTTTCTAATCCTTGGTAACCCATAAGTAGCATAAAAATTAACAAAAACTAGTACGAGTCCGGTACAAAATCCTACAGAGCTTACGTAAATAATTTGCTTTGCTCTAATCTTACAATACAGCACGATACTGGAACATGCAACGAAACGATCAACAGAAACTAAGCATGTCATAGTTACAACTGTAAAGCTTCCCATCAGGAGGAATACAGAATGCAATTCAAGTGAGCATGCCCATCTTGTAACCATAATATCGTGCTCTCCAGCAACAATGAACCAAATTCGACGAACGGCCGCAGTAAACTGTCCCATGCCCATGAACAAATCGGCTATAGCCAGACATACGGGCAAAGTGTACTCTTTGCGATGCAATGACTTGGATCGCCACACGGCAAAAACTATCAATATGTTACCCACAATTTGTATGCAGCCCTCGCCGCTGTACAATCCGTAAATTAAAAGTTGTTCAGTATTTTGGTCAGTGGAATTATTCATTGCGGTCAAAGTATAAACCAACCAGCGGCAAGTAAAGTTCGAAATACAAACTGTCAGTTATTTGCAGCAAGAGTAGCACAATAACTAGTAGCTCGATTAATTAAACAAATTGTAAGAGCATAAAACAGTTTGAAGAAATCTTTGAAATATATTAGAAACAATTTCTTTTAGCATGCGCACAATAACCTCCTGGGCTTTCTTCACAACTTCGTCAGTCTGCTGTGAGGCAGGCTGCAATATGAAGCACAAAATAAATTGCATAATGATGCCACAGGGATTATGAGATTTGTAGCCAAAATTAGTTAAGAAAAATCAAGATTCAGATGCAGAGTAAATAAATTTAATTAAAGATGCAAAGTCCAGTGTCGGTATTAGAGCAGGAACAAGTTAAAACGACTGAGTTCAAGATGGTACCAAAAATAGACAACTCGAATTGGTTCTGCATTCACTTACGTCAGCATATGCCAACTCAGTGCTAATTCCGTATACCTTTATTCAAAATTAAGTCCTCTATTGTAAATAAAAATTACAACTCGATTCACACCTTTTAGCTAAAACATTTCTATTTCTAGCAATGGTTGTTTAATGCATATATGACTGAGCTCAGATAAATGAACCTGTATTGAAAGTTAGAATGTTGCAGGAAAGCCTTCTCCAGCCCACGTTCAGCACAACTTCATTACATGGGCTACAATTTGGTTTAGTATGCTTTCCTGCATCCTGTGTTCTAATATAAGGGACTCTCTTGTAAATGTCCGAAAATTGTGGAGTACTGTAGCAGTGAAGTGGAGAATTAGGTTGGCAGAATTCTCGTCGCTATAAATTTTGGCATTTGGTATCATTCATCCGAATATTACAATTAAGTGTCCGAAACGTCGTTCAAAAGTTCCCCTAAATATTGGTGACCAAACTTCCAACTTGTGTATCTAAAGCCAAGCCTCTCCGACTTTTTCAGATTACCAGATGAAGATCCTCCTGATTGTCCTTTCAAGGTAGTCGTCTGTAAACAGCAGCCCTATTATGAACTATCATAGCATTAAAACTGTTAAATGCTGTGTTATTCTAGTGCCCATAATTTTTAGTTATTGTGTTCGTATTTATCAATTGTACATAAGTTTAAAATTATGTGAAATGTGTTTGCTTGATTTGTATCTAAACGTGATATGGCGGTTCTCTTGTTTAGTGAAAAACGACAGTAAATCCGTACATTGCAGGCCAGAGTTCTTAATGAATTTCTATTAATTCTGGTATGTTCAGCTTAGTATATGAATGGAGCTAACGATTGGTCATAATCATACATTAACAGAGGATCCTTTCTACCCGAACTGCGACAATGGGTCTACCCCAGACTGTGTCTGTTGTCGTAGGCGGCACCTTTAATATTTTCAGCCAATCATAACTAGACTAGCTGCAACGAAATTGGTTTATCTCTTAAGATATAAGACAAAGTTGGGCTTGGCTCAAGTCTGTCTTAAGACAAAAGACATAAGACATAAACATGTGAACCAGGCTTAATAATAACGACCTTTAATCACTTCTGCTACGGCCGTATCCTTAACAATATACGCTTCTAACGTGGGTTCACGTAGTGAAAGTCATGTAGATTAGTACACGAATTACGACAAAGCTTCATGAGACTGTGCCTCCTTAGCTCAGTCGGCAGAGCGTTTGCCTATTGCGCAATGTCGTGGGTTCGAGTCCCACCGGAGGTCCGAATTTTTCGGACCTTCCTTCGGTGTTACATGACTTTCATACTCTTTCTCATTTATAAAATTTACCTCCCGCTATGTTTTTATAGTTTTATAGTAGTCCATTTCATTTTAGCTGTATAGTTCAAGCATCAGTTTCCGACAAAAATTCAGTTAAATTTCTTGTCGAATCCTAAAATTTGATTTGATTTTTTGCACCGCTCCGAAAGCTACATTTAAGTTTTGGTGCCTGGAACAACACAAACTAATTTTTTGCTCCAAGTTGAAAAGTTATGTATGTTAAATGTAAACTATGTTAAATTTGTGTTATCTTAAATTCATAATGTTAATTTTGTATTTTGGTGTATTAATTTCATACTCTAATTAATCTGTATAATTTTGTACAATTATGCATTTGTATTTGCAATGATAAAATGAAGAAACTTCAATGGCGGAAGTTGTGTTTGACAATGCAAAAGATCGACTTAAAATCCAGTTTCGCTTAGCTTTTTGAATTAAGTCATTTCGGATCGCCGGATCGGATTGGATCGACCGATCCAGGACCTGGATCGGATCGGATCGGATCGGATCGACAAGCAATTTTGCTGGATCGGATCGGTTAAATTTTTAGCTGCCGATCCGATCCGATCCACATCACTACACTACACTACACACTCCCTCTCCTCTCTCTGTTTTCCTATGTGCTACTGCTGTGTATGTCACTGGGCGCAGTATCACTCTATTCTATGACGTATATGCATAGTTAGACATGATAATACACAGTCTAGATATTCAAAGTATATATAAACAATATAAAAAATCAAGAGCTAGATCAATATTACTTAGATTTCAATAAATTCCTTTTTGATGTTCAACAAACAAATGTGACGTTCTGACTTAAAATGATGGCATTTTGAAAAAAATCGACGTGAAAAACTTGCTGTTTCCTCGCTTCCTCCGGCACAGTACTTTTTTAAAAGTCCCAGTTAAGCAAAAATGTTTTGTAGATTCAAACGTAAACTTATTCGAATTCTAGGCATACTTATTAGACACACTGCTACCCCCAATTATCTCTTCATGATTTGGTCTATGATCCACTTAATGGGAGTACTGCACCGATGAAGCCAGTTAACTCGTGGCTAAAGACGGAACTTGAACGAAAGACGTAGGGAAGTATGAGCGGAATTCAACTTTATATAGTTAAAGCCTTTCTTTCTACTGCATATGTATTCCACTTTATTGCTAATAAATTTTGAGAATAAGTTATAGTTAGGAACTTCGCTTAGAAGTGACGCATAATGTCCCATTGGAAAGAACTAACTAACACAGTATAAATCCGAAAAATACGTGTCTTTCCTTTGTTCAGTAATCCAAATGTTTCTGTTGCACCTTGGCAAACTTAAAATTAAGTATAATTGGATGAATATTTATGGAGGACTTTGGAAAAATCCGGATGAATTCATTTTGAGGATTTTTAATATCCTATGAAATTTATGAAACAGCGCAGCAGTATGGTAGAGTTTTGAAAAATAAAAATGACTTTGGCCCAAACAGGGAACAAATGGTCAATTTTTGCCTTTTATTGTATTGGGAAACACAAAAATGAAAGACGTTGGTCCGTCTCTGCTAGTAATTTAGATCTAGAGATTTCAAACGGCAATTAAGTATTGCGTTCCTCCAGAAATCTGAGATTTCACGGGAACTATTGGTGTAGAATTTTTTCTTTCGTTTACTAGATACATATACTTGCTAGATGCACTGGACGCATGATAAGTGTTATTCTGCTAGTCCGAACAGTGGCTAATGCTGAACTATTGTTTATCTGGATAAATTCAAGCAGCAAACAACGCCAGATCTTATTCTTTTGAAATCATTTAATGATTTTTGTTTCACAGATGTAGTATTTAATGAGGTTTGCTTCAAGGGCCTCTCGCCTTCAATTTGTGTCGCACAAAGTTTTGACACTAAATACTAATTTCTGACCAGAAATCTAGGATCCGAACTCAACGCATTTGCCCTGATTTTGAAGTTAGCCTCCACAAACTATATATTTTTAGAAACCTCAGGAGGAAAATCCATTGACCTCATAACTTGCGTATATCCGATGACGGTGGCGGGATATTAATTCAAAAAATTATTTATTTCTGATCGGAAAATGCTCAACAACTCTTACTAATAACATTATCGCTTGGCCTAAAACATTTTCAAAAGTCTGGTTCTATCCGGTCCGGTTCATGTCCGATAACCGTTAATCGGATGTCTACGTTGTACAATTCCATAATTTGTTCACACCTAAATGTGTGTCCAATTACACTATGTGACTACGTACGACATACGACTGAACGCAAGCAAGACTGTTTTGGAAATTGAGAATAGTTCAAGAAAGCCTTCTCAGGTTCACCTTCCGCAAAACTTGACCAAATAAGCTAAAATTGACTAAATCTTGACCAACCGATGTAGTATACAATTCAATTGTGCTATGCGCTTGTAACGAGGCTCGACTACACGAGCTAATGTTGCAATATTTGCGGTTGTATGGTGGTGTGGACTGATCAATTCTGAAATCATTTCGTTGTTGGTTTTGGGTTTCATTGAAAGATTGTTAAGACTGTGGTTTGACACTATACGTTCCCGTTATTGTACTCTTCATGTGTTCAATTTTGTTGTCTGAACATTTCCCGATAGTGTGGTCCATTTCTTTCACATGTAGCCGTCCTACTGCCTGGCCGATACGGTCTATTCCATGCATTTTTTATTTGAAAAGAAGTAATTCTGGGGCCGGTTCCATAAAACTTTGACTCGCATGCTGATACTAGCATGCGAGAACTCGCAATGCTAGTGCTAGTCGTCGAGTCAAGTGTACCATAAAACTTTTCGCTTGACTCGACGAAATTAGCTAAGCGAGTGCGGCGACTCGACAAACTAGCAGTGCTAGTGCGAGGACTAACACTGCGAGTGCGAGTTCGCAAGAAAATAACCATAATCACGTAAAAAAATCGCAAAAAGTCAAATCTCAATGAATCTTTGTAAAAATGGCATTCATTCGAAAAAAGATTCAAAAACGTGCGTCTCTTGAGTTTGAGTCTATTTTGATAAAAAATGAAAAAGTTATCAAACTTTAATTATCACTTCTCTAGTCAAAATAGACTAGAGAACTAGACGGATGCTAGTAGCGTACTAGCAAGGCAAGACGAAAGTTTAATGGAACCCGATTAGTCTACTAGTGTTCAAACTTGTGAGAAGCTAGACTCGCAAGTCGAGTGCTAGTAGCTACTCGACTGCGAGGGTTTTATGGTACACTTGAGGTGCTAGACTCGACAACTAGCATGAGTCTAGTTGTCGAGTCAAGTACTGGCAAACTTTTATGGAACCGGCCCCTGGTTACAGCTACGCTAATAAGTTTAAAGAAAAGAAGATTTTAAAGAAATATTCTTTTGAAAGAAAGAAAGATTCTTTTAAAATAAAGAAGCAGGAAAGAAAGTTAAGGTAAAGCTCAAGTGTAATTTAATCCATCCCAGTTAACGCTGTGTGCGTTTGTTATACACAATGTCAATACTTATATGTGTCACCTGTCATTCAAACTTTTGACCTTTGCCTTAACTTTGGCTTATTGCAAGAAGACAGAAAGAAAATTTATTCTGAAGTAAGAAAGAAAATTAATTTCCCAATTTTCTTTCTTTTAAGTTAAATAAGAGCGTAGCTGTACCCGTTTTGAAAAGTAATTTTGATGGTGTTTAAAATTAATTGGTCTCCTATTTATTGTTTTAGGAATCTTACCGTGGTCTACACACATAAGATTAAGTATAGCTGTGGAATAGCAGAAGAATAACTACCACTTTCCCATTCAAAAATCAGATTTAGACTTATACTATTCCGCAGTTCTTCTTAAATTTATTTGATGCAGTCCAGAGTTAGTCTTGTTGCATTCACAGCAAGGGGATAGGATAAAGTACTGTCTGTCTTGGAGTACTCTTGGATGTGTGTATTTTACGACATTTCCTCAGGCCTATTTCTTTAAAGATTAAAATCAGCCGGATTAAAATTTTAATAGCTATTTCTGTAATGCTGGATTAGACTTAGTAAACGAACAAGATGAAGTCGTTTAAGATATCATTTTTATCAAACGAGTTCTTTTAAATCCAGTTAATCTGCAATTAAAAACAGCCATTAAAAGTTATAATCCGTCAACTTTTAATCCGTTTAATCCCCGTAGCTGCACGAGGATTAAAATGAAGTTGAAAATACAGAGAACTGATTAAACGGATTAAAATTATTCATTAAAGCGATTAAGCAGGTCGGATTAAAATTATCTCGCTAACTTTTTAATCCTAAGTACAAATAAAGAAATTTTAACCGCTTAACTCGTTTAACTCGCTGGATTCAAATTTATCCGTTTAGTCCGAGCTGCTCTGTCACTAATGCGGAAAAATTAATTTTAATCTAATCCGTTTAATCTTTAAAGAAATAGAGCCTAATATATTTGGTCATCTGTTTTCGTAGATATTATCCTCATGCTTGGCGGAGCTGTTGCAATATTCTGGGTGGAACAAGCGCTACGTCAGGTTTGCGGCTCCAACCGCGCAGCTCCCAAGCAGTAGAGACCTTCACTCTGACCCGCAAGCCGGGCATGCCAGGCGTGGTCTATTCATTTAAAGGTTTGTCTTTCTTATATTAGACATTATATTAATATTAATGGGTATATTCATTTATTTTACTAGACATTTTATTTTTTAGTTTATTCTTATTTTATTCTTATTTTTCTTTTATTCTAATAAATTTTAGATGACCATGGCTTTTTATGTCGATATTACTTTATTTCCTAACTCTTTCAGAGTTACTGCCGTGCAATTACAGTTAGATTACTTGTGTTTGTCTAATCCTTAGCTCTAATTTGTACATTAGCATGTGAAATGTGTAATGAAGTGGGTAGGATCGGGATTCCAAATTCCACAACAGTCTATCACGACTGACTCTGGGTATCAACCACTTCGAGTACACGGAAGGTCGACTCGTTTATCGGTGAGGATAAACTTAGGCACAGGATCTTCGGAAGGTGATTTGTCCAGAACCAAAGATTCCTTGCGGTCAACCTGGATGGGGTCTAGGTGTGAGTTCGTTTGAAGAGGATGGGGATCCAAGGGATGTCAGCAGCAAGCGGGGTCGACACTTGCCTTTTCTGGATAGATGAATCAGGTCTGTATCAAAGAACACTGATTGAGAATCTTGATTGCCAAATCAAGATTCTAGTACGATGATGAGGATGTCTTTGTCGGGACCAAGGGTTCAATTTAAACACTTACTTGTGCAGGGGCTATGAATCCAAATCTTGATCTGAACCTTATGTCCTAGTAAGTGGATTCAGTATTAGGACACAACAATTTAATAATGATAGCTATAATGATATTAACAATGAGAATAGAGACAGTAAACAATGAACAGGATTATTACAGTGCGTACAGAGGATAAGACAAGTTGCAAATCACAAACTATCTGCTGTATAACTAATTAGACAAACAACAGTGCCAGAGTTGCCAGTATCTGATTTACCCAGATTATTAATGGTTGATAGGGACAAGGTTCCGATAATTAAACTCAACTCTGCTATATTCCTCTTTCTTTCCTTTCTTGACTAACTAACCAAGTATTTAGCCTATTACTATACTCTATTGTGGAGTCCCTATATGCTTGTGTTCGTGTGATTAGATTATAACTCTTCTTCCGTCCTCCTTACTAAAGGACAATACAATATCAATAAAACAAGCTACTGAACACTTTAAATTAACTAGATTAAAGGGATTAGTAGTGCAAGGTTTCCGGTCTTTGGGTGAGCCCGAAATGCTAGTAACAATAGCACTTTCGGATGCTATACGGTTGCCAAGGGGTCAAACACAAGGGGGGCCGGTTGGGGAGATTCCTTGTCCGTTTATGGAGTTAGTACAGGTTAAGTTTAACTTGATCTCTTCTTTAGATTCTCTGATTCCGACTGAATTGAAGAACACTGAACAGATTAGACCCAGGGGCAGGGGGTAACAACCCCTTCAATAAGACTGATGATTAGCTCGAAAAGATTCATCTTTTTGAATTGAAAGTATAAGAATCACTTTAGATTGGTTGAAAACAGTGTCAGGTTCTCTCGTTTAGGTTTTAGGTTTTAGGGATCCCACTCGAGATTCTGGTGCTTCACTTGAGACTGCCTCTGCTTTAATCGTTCCACAAAAAGGTCCAAATTGACTCTCGTAGTACCTTAATAAACTGATTCTGATCCGACTACAATGTCCAAATATCTGCGTCCTTCCTCCGGACTGACTACCAAAATAGTCAAACTGATTAATGCAAGTACCAAGATTCCAATGAGTGACAGTATGCGCTTGATTCCGGCAGGACAGATGTGAGCTCCGCACCTGAATCAAATGGGTTAAAACCCATTAATACAAGTTATAGGTGCGGGATTCGAACCCAGCAACCATTACTCACATTTTGGCTTTCTGAACTTGACATAGACTTATGAAAATTGAAATAGTTGTGAAAATTTGAGATTTAGACAGGTTAGCACGAGTCCTGAATGATTTTAACAAAATCACAACACTTGAGTTGATTTTAAGCAAAACGCTAACTTTATGTGCAATTTCTTGCATTCTTACGCAAGAAATTGCAACTTCGATGCGGAACTATGATTTCAGGTTAATTTCTCTTTGTACAGTCTGCTTCTGCACGATTAAAACTTATTACACGAAATTAACTCAGTTTTGGGTCCTTTAAGGGCAGATAGGTTCCCATTTATTCGATTAACACAGGAAACATTGAATTGGTTATAATGATCAGTTTTAGGATTCTTGCTCTTCAAGTCCTGACGAGGGAGGTAACAACTCCCTGTCTTTAACACATATTAACCGATTAGAAATTGATTATCACACTAGTTGGAAGAAAACACAATACTTGAATCGCAGGACTTTTGATTTCACGGTTCTAAATAAGGAAGGTAACAACTTCCTGTTTATGGCCAATATAAGCGAGTTAAAAGAAAGTTAATGCACAAAACTAACGAAAACCTCATAATTTACCGTAGAACCTCGGTTTTTATTAGGTTCTACCTAGGGAAGGTAACAACTCCCTATTTTGGCAAATATCGAATGTTGAAAACTAATTGAGTTCGTAAAACTGCAATGTTAACCTTTATCAGAAGATGGTTCTAGTAATCTATCCATAATACTTACGTAACTAACAGTTGATTTGCTTATTTCAGGTATATTAATCAATGATTGCCTAACATTAGTTAAAATTGTCAGAATGTCGAAACCAATTATTGCCATGTGTGGATAATTAACATGGATAAACTTCATATTAATCGTAAAATGAGCAAGGTTGATTTTTCAACCTTGCTAACCTTTACGTAACGAGATTTGATTAATTTTGCCTTTGGATGTGAACACCGACATGAAATGGTGTTAGGCCGCGGTTGCGGTCATTATTAGGAGCAAAACATACATCAGATATGGTGGACTTAACTAGAAATGGCAATAACAGTGTGTTCTGACTTTAGAAACAAAGGTACAGCCAATGTAACTAGGAACTATGTTCACTACAGCTTAATTTATATTAATTCGACGACGAGACCGACCATTTGATAGATTCCTGTTCTTGCGATTCGTCCGCACTCTTAACAAAGAGTGGCTTACGCGGACGAATCGAGGATATCTGGATTCAAGCTGATGAGGACCCAATACGGAGTCCCCGTGACTCTAGGTCCTATAACCTTACCCTCATTTGCATATTTGCTAAACAATACCTAAACCTAAATTTCCCACGCAACCGAGTACTCACAAACTTCCAGATATGCACGCAAAACTTGCAACCTAAAACTACATTACTTATTACTACTTTTCCTGCGTACTATAGGAGTTCTAATATAATTCCGGCACTTCATACAAATCATGCACACAGAGAATCAATAACCATTCAGACGGTCACTTGCTCGATTATGATTGACAACTACACTACATAAAACGTACATGCAAAGGTCTTAGGTAATCTAGTATTGAACTACGTAATCCTATTTATTAACTAAACACAATTTAAGCAACCTTTATACAATATCTAAATTAAGAACCACTTATACCTCACTTATGCAACATTCAGACTAGAACAAGTTCCTATTAATAAAAAATGCAATCATTCATACAATTCACACATACACTTCATTCCTGCTTAAGGTCTGAGTCTTAATCACTCCAGCGATGCTCACAACCTTCGTCGGACAGAAGGAGTTTCCGCGAGTCAACGCGCATACAGTCATGGAAGCCAATACAATGCCATTTATACAATTCACGCATACACAAGCACACAATTTCTTAGGTAAGTACCTATCTAACTAATCCTAAAAACAGACATAATTACAAACAATGTAGATGGAAACTAATTCTAACTAATACTAATTCACCTATACTGCTAGCCATTAATTCAAACGTACCAGATTAACTAAATTTAAACGAGAATTTGCTGTGAGTTTTAGGCATCTAAAACTCAGTTTATAGCGCGGAACTTTGGCAATTTTGAGAACTTTGAATTTTGAGAAAGCCGTGTGAGTAATGATTGCCGAGCAATCATTACCTAACAAAACCATTATTATCAAACAAAACTACCAACAACAATTATATTAATTAGTGGGGAAGCCGGTCATTCCCCGTGAAACGCTTAATTATTAATTATTTAGAAAGAGCAAGAAGTTATTTTGGAATTCTGTTTTAAAACTCGTTCATACGCTTTTGACAACCTATCATTTTTGGTTACCGACCTACGACAAATAGTACAGATTACAAACAGTGGTTTTTAAGGCTTAACAAAGCCTGAAATTAAAACAATATGGCCGGCAACTCCTAGTTGCCGGCTGTGGGGTAAATGCTTCTGTTAACTAACTTAATAAAAAATAGGGTCGTAGCAAAGGGACCCTCTAACTCAAACTTGGAGGTTGGGTCCCCACTTAAATATCCCGGTATTCTACTTTGAACCCCAAATTTAGTTCAAAAGGACCTTGATAAAAAGGTGAAAAAATCATGGTCGTGGCTTGACCAGAAAAGTGCAACTAAAAATAACAAGATAAATGAGTAGAATAACTGAAGGTGGAGGTCAGCAAACCTCGATATACAGAGGGTGTCGGCACGAAAAACAGAAAAACGGAAGTAGGGACAGTTCTCAAGGCCTCCATCGAACAGGAGGGGTTTACATGAGCTGTCCCTTTATTAAAATAATAAAATAGTAAAATAACAATAAAAAAATAAAGAAGAAATAAAAGTGGCTCAAGAGCCCACACATGCTAGAAAACTAAAGAATGGCCTCAGGCCCAATAAATGGAAAAAGTGGGGCTCGCTGGCCCAAAATGCGTATAAAAATTGGCCCATTGGCCTCAAAAGTGTATAGGAAAAATGGCCCGCAGGCCCAAAAAATGTATAGAAAAATGGCCTGAAGGCCCCAATAGTCATATGATAAAAAATGGCCCAAAGGCCTAAAAATGCTAAAAAAATGGCCAAAATGGCCTCTGAAATCCTAGCGTTTTTCTCAGTTCGTGGCCAGGTATAAAAGACCTATTTGGCCCTAATTTGGGAGCGTTCGCTGTTTATACTCAATTCTTTTCTGGCCCGAAGGCCAGAAAAGTACTAATTTTCACCTAACCGGGGAAGTGCGTTGTATTCCCTATGCAGGTAGCAACTGCACTAGGGAACGCACAAAGGGAGGGGGGGGGAAGCAACCGCTCTCGGTTGCACTCAAGCGAACACTGATTTGAAATAAAATTTTGGGACCGAGCTGACAGTTTTGCTGACAGCTCGGTGACAGGTCATTAGCGAGACCTGGAGCTCGCTTCTTCTTTGATTTTAAGGCAAAGCTTCTAGAAGATTCTAGAACCTTCTAGAAGCTTGCCACCTTTTCCGTGTGCTGCGCTGCAGCGGGCTGACCCAGCTGGCCGTTGGGGGTGGAAATTAATGAGATTTTGGATTTATTGACCCATTTTTGATATATTTTGGGTGCCGAAACTTGGCGAAATTTTGCGAAACTTTCTCTAACACATAAACGCAACCAAAGGTAGAACTTTGTGAAATTTTGCAACTTTATTGAATTGTTGCGCACGATATACAATTTTCTAGGAATTAAAAGTTACATCACAATAATCTACGTGCTTACCTACGTTTATCTAGCTACTTACATTTATATTCATATTATTAATAAAGGGGATTAGCCCCCTTCTAACCTACATATCTTAGGCTAATACTACTGTTTTCTTTGTTTCCTCTTTAGTGGCCTTGTCCTCGGCCAAAAGTTCAGGCGAGGACAACTGCTAGGCCCAGAAGAAAGAGGCCTAGCAGAGAAAGAGAAGAGGAGATAGAGAAGAGAACAACACCTGACTCAGGTGTAGTCTGGGAGGTAGACAACCTCCCAGACAATGGAAAAGGAAGAAAAGGTTTGACTTAAGTCAAACCTGAAGAAAACCAATTTTAGAACACTCCTTTTTGGAGTGATAAGATTACGACATGAAAAGTAATCTTATAAAAACATTTTTGCTCATAACTTTCTTATAATTGGGAGTTGAAAAGTCGGGTTTGGGTTTTTGAATCAGAATCAAATTTTCTTTCATATTAGCCCAAGTCATTTTCTGACCAAAAATATTAAAATTAACTAATTATTACCTAATTAATACTTAATTATCACTAATTAGCCCTACCTAACTACGTACTTAGCTATTTTGTACCTAATATTGAACCATCTTCCAATATTCGTTGTTTTAAATGTACATTTTCACTTTATAGGCAATTTTACGAGTAATTTTTGCCTTAATTATACACATAAACTTTATGTTTCAGGTTTATGACTTCCTGCTGACTAGTATGTGAACATTAGTGATTGGATTATCTTTACGGGGAGGGCTGTACTTGGCTATTATGAGCGATACTCAATAATTCACCTAAGTTTAGTTTAGTTGTCGACTGTTATCTTCGTGTGGGAGTAACAACTCCATTTGCTGAAGGGATGATAACCGAAGGGATTAAGACTGAAATACCCCTTTTTCACCTTTCCTGAATTAGTATCATTAGTAGTCACACGTTAATAAAACTTAATTAGACTGAAAATCGTGTTTGAGACTAATATTAATGTCTTAATAGAGTGTCAACCTTGAACCCTATTGGTAAATTTCCTGATTTCTACTGAATACTGGCAACTCTAGCTAGACAAACATAAAAACATAAGATAATCTGTACAATTATTGCTTGGACATTAATTGATAAATACATTCCATGTTGATGATCTTCGCTCTTCTTCATAATTCCATGGCATGAGAATTCGTCCTTGTGATTTGATTATTTTGGAACATTTTTAAAACCGATTTTAGGTTACTTTTAACACCCTATTTTACTAATTCCATTACAAATGTAATATTTATTTAGTTTTTTATTTTTAATAATTGGAAGTGTTATTGCTTTTTAATAAATAGTTTATTGTGTGTTATATTTGAATCAACGAAAGCAGCGAATTGTTCCCTCCACCCAAAGAACTGAGCCGCTGACTGTGCTTAATCGTTCAACATAAACATAAGCAACGAGAAATCCTTTAAAATCGCATCTGCGACGACGAACAAAATTTTCCGCATTTTGAACGCTTGTTCTTGCTTTGGCCAACGGCAAAAAATATATGTGCAGTAGTAGTACGGGCAGGGCCGGGCCGATGCAAAATTTTCACGGGTCATGCAAATTTCCGATGCCAGGCCGGCCTGAAACGTGAAAACGTTAACACATCTATTACGCAATAACTTGTGTCTTTTTGGTCTTTGTTTGAGCCAAGCTTAATTTTCATTGAGTCAGATTAGGAATCATGCACCATGCACCATTAGGAATCATCCTTTTACTTCTTTGAGCCATTCAAATTTTAATTGCAACTATTGCTTCTTTTTGGGGTTCGCCAAAAAGCACTCAGCGAACCCATTATTTGAGTTAAGGCTAAAACATTATAAACCAGATAATGAATTGGACAATTGTTCCTGCCTATTAAACAATTTCTGCCTAAACTTGCATTTATTTCCAAGCCATTTATCACAATTGACAACAATTGATCACATCACAAACAATAAAACAAAACAAGATTGTTAAATTCGGGCCTACGGCATGGACTAGACCTGAATTGTAAGGTGGCGGGACGATTGCAAGGTGGGAGACTTCTCTAGAGCAGAACACAGAGCCCCAAAGGCAAAACAGTACACACAATTACACGAAGACTGACTACACAGGCTGACGAACGACAGTCAGACAGACAAGACCAAACTACATTTGAAATTCATGCAAGCAACAAGAAAGAAAATTTTTTTACAAAGTTTACAAGAAAACTGACTGACTAACAATTTAACAAACGCCAGCTACCAACCAACTCAAACAGCAAAATGCGTCTACCCCTAAAGTGCGTCAAATCTAATATATTCTGTAAAAGTCCTCTTTGGGCCTATTTCTTTAAAGATGAAAATTGTCGTAAACGGATTAAGGATCAGCCGGATTAAAATGTTAACGGCTGTTTAGTTAATACAGGATTAACCGGATTGAATTTAACTAGTTTTATCCGACCATTTTTAATTTTCAGGTTAAACTGGTTAATTTTAATCCGCTTATTCCGCCATTAAAGAAAGACCTACTAACAATTTTATCCGTCACCGTTTATTCCGTTTAATCTGCGTAGCTGTATGAGGAATAAAAACTAGTAGGAGACGGATTAAACGGATTAAAATTAATCTTTAAAGCAACAGCAATTAAAAAGGTCAGATTAAAATTAACTCTTCCATTTTTTAATCCGAAGTGAGAATAAAACAACAGGATTCAATTTAATCCGTTCAATCTGAGGTGCTTTTTTTAAATGCGGATTAAATTTAATCTAATCCGTTTAATGTTTAAAGGAATGGGGCCTTAGTTTTAATACAGCAATACAGCAAGACATTTATGTATCACTTTATTCACTGAGACCCTATTTCTTTACGGAATAAACAGATTAGATTAAAATTAATCCGCATAAAACAGCAGCTCCTCGGATTGAAAGGATTAAAATTTAATGCAGCGAGTTAAACTTATTAAATTTAACTTTGTTTTTTTAATACACCTAGGATTAAAATTTAAATCTAATCCTGTTTCTTTATTCCCACTTCGGATTAAAAATGGAAGAGTTAATTTTATCCAACCTGCTTTAATCCCTGTTTCTTTAAAGACTAATTTTAATCGGTTTAATCCGTCTCCGCATTTTCAATTAGTTTTTAATCGTCGTGCAGGCTGCATCTACACGGGCTATTTGGATCAAAAGCTGGTGGATTAAAATTTTATTAGCTGTTTTGTTAATGGCAAATTAAATGGATTAAAATTAACTCGCCTAATCCGAGGATTAAAAATGGCAAGATTAAACGACTTAATTTGAATCCGCTTAATCCTGCTTTAAAGTAATAGTCCCATGAGCTATATCTAATGATGAAAGCCATCGTTGCTGTAACATAATCAGGGCGAGTGGCTCAGTTTTATGTAGCTAAGGATTTATTACTCTAAGCCAAAATGGAGATTTTTGTAAATAAACGAGATGCAATGGATCAATTTTGATGTTACGTTATCGAATTACTCTTCAACATGTGCTCTATCTTCTGACATAAATTTGCTTAAATCTACAATCCGTAAGTCAGAATTGCTCGATACTTTGGTCATTTGAATTATTCATTGTTTTCAAAGTCAATTATCCAATTGCAAAATTTGAAACAAATATCTGTTAGTCATACAACTAAAATAGCACAACAATACATGACTCAATTAACTATACATCTCAAGAACACCAAGTAATTTGGGTTAGCATATTACATATTGTAATGTTAGGTTCGAATATATTTATACTATGCAACCAAACACCTTTTGATAATTGCCAGAATCTCATCATGAACATATTAATTGCTCCCAAGCGCATAGTAATAAGCAAGCCGCAGACATTACTGAGTTTTCAACAGCAATATACGTGCTTTCTAACGACCAGCTTCTGTAAAGGGTTCCTGCAATAGTCAGTATTATCTGTGTCTCTCTATCGACTCCCAATCGAACGACACTCAGCAGCTCTAAGACGCAGCAAGACTATGCTATGTTTGAAATGAAATTCTGGCTGCTAGTTCAAGGTTCAAGAAAGAAACACTGACACTATCTTTGGGCTTCCACAAAAATCAAAGAAAGGATACAAACAAAGCTTTCGAAAGCAAAACTTTAGAGATTAAGGAAAGTTTTCGAATGAACACAGTTGTACCTTTATTGGGGAAGCCCAGTTTTCTCAAATGCGCAAAATCTGTCAAGAATAGAAATATTTAGTTTTGCAGCGGGAAAGTGTTGATAAGTGTTAGATCCATAAATGCAGTAATTTTGAAAGAATTTTTGTGAAGCAACACTTTAATCACCACCAAAAATTACATGGTACGACTTTGGGTGCTTTAAGAAATGAAGCTGCTTCTAGTAGCAAAAGAAAAATTTGTATATTGCCATTTTAATAAACAAACATATTTCACTACTTTTTCCTCCGCAGTATCCAATACACCAATCATCGTTGCATTAGCCATTAGTTTTAGAAACTTTATTTAGTGGAAGTAGAACAACCACAGACTTTCTGCTAAATGACGGAAGCGTGTCCAATACTGCTGCTCGAATTTCATCGTTTCTAGTGAAATAAATGACAATATTAACAGCAGAATTTAAGTTTAACAAAAACCAGCTCGATGCCATAATGATTTTACCTATTTTTCGAGGCATACCAATTCTTGGAAGAATCGGAACAATCACTAAAGGAATTACCTGAAGAAAAAATGTGCAAGTTATTACAAGCGAAAGCATTTTTGTAACCTTAATCTGCCGTCTCCTTTTCTGACGCATGACTTCAGACGTTGGTGTGTTTTTAGTGATGTGCAGAACCAACATTGCAAAAATGTAAAGAATAACACTACACAGTGACGACACAAGCATATAAACGCTGATGAATACAGACATTTCCATTGTCGTTCCGTGCGCGAAGAAACACAATACCGATACATTGTTATGCCTTCCCAGCTCGAATGTAGTGTAGAGGTTAACAAAAACTAGAACTAATCCAGTACCAAATCCTAGTGAGCTCACGTAAATAATTTGTTTAGCTCTAATTTTAGCGTACAGTACGATACTGTAGCATGCAACAAAACGATCAACAGAAACTAGAAATGTCATAGTTACAACAGTAAAGCTTCCAAGCAAAAAGAACACAGAATGTAATTCCATTGCGCATGCCCATTTCGTAGTTAGTCCATAGTGTTTCCCAGCAACAATGAACGAGATTCGACGCACGGCTGCAGTAAACTGACTCAAGCCCATGAACAAATCAGCTATAGCAAGACATACAGGTAGCGTGTACTCTTTGCGATGCAATGACTTGGATCGCCAAACGGCAAAAACTATCAATATGTTACCCACAATTTGTATGCAGCCCTCGCAACTGTACAATCCGTAAATTAAAAGTTGTTCAGTATTCTGGTCAGTGGAATTATTCATTGCGGTCAAGGTCTAAGCCAACCAGCAACATGTAAGCTTCGAAATACAAACAGTTATTTACAGCAAGAGTAGCACAATAACTAGTAGCTCGATTAATTAAACAAATTGTAAGAGCATAAAACAGTTTGAAGAAATCTTTGAAATATATTAGAACCAATTGCTGTTAGCATGCGCAAAATCAGCTTCTGGGCTTAATCGTCACAACTTTGTGAGTGTGCTGTAAGGCAAGCTGAAATACGAAGCACAAAATAAATTGCATAATGATGCCACAGGGATTATGAGATTTGTAGCCAAAATTAGTTAAGAAAAATCAAGATGCAGATGCAGAGTAAATAAATTTAATTAAAGATGCAGAGTCCAGTATCGGTATTAGAGCAGGAACAAGTTAAAACAAGTGAGTTCAAGATGGTACCAAAAATAGACAACTCGAATTGGTTCTGCATTCACTTACGTCAGCATGTGCCATCCCAGTGCTAAATCCGTATACCTTTATTCAAAATTAAGTCCTCCATTGAGAATAAAACTGCAACTTGATTCACGATTCACGCCTTTTCTTCTGCTAAAACATTTCTATTTTTAGCAATGGTTGTTTAATGCATATATGGCTGAGCTCAGATAAATGAACCTGTATTGAAAGTTAGAATTTTGCAGGAAAGCCTTCTCCAGCCCACGTTCAGCAAAACTTCATTAAATGGGCTACAATTTGGTATAGTATTTCCTGCATCCTGTGTTCTAATATAAGGGACTCTCTTGTAAATGTCCGAAAATTGTGAGGTACTGTAGGAGTGAAGTGGAGAATTGGGTTGGCAGAATTCTCGTCGCTATAAATTTTGGCATTTGGTATCATTCATCCGAATATTACAATTAAGTGTCCGAAACGTCGTTCAAAAGTTCCCCTAAATATTGGTGACCAAACAAAACCAAACAAAAAACCAAAAAACTAACTCGACAACTTTGTAGCATTTTTTCTGCTCTTTTCAATGATATAAAAATTGTTCCATAATACAAAAATTCGAAGGAATGTAATCTGCAACAATTTCTATATATTTGGAAAGAGCAGAAAAAATGCTACAAAGTTGTCGAGTTAGTTTTTTAATTGCATTAACCTAATTAAAGTTATTATGAATTAATTAAAAATTACTAATAAAATGCCTACTGTAAGCCTTAGGCTAATGGGCCAATCAGCGAGCAGACACACGCTTATATGAAAGCGTGTAGATAGTGCAAAGTGGGACCCTCCCCGGAAGTTCCGGGGGGGGGGGTCCCGAGTTAACGCACCGAGCATACCTAGCATGATTTGTTCATGCTAGTGTAAGAGTGTCACACTCTTACTATTATACACTCTTGGTAATAGAAGTAATGCTGCATTCATAGTTCCTGTCGCAAACAGACGCGCCTAAACGTGCGTTGACAAGCGTATGTAAGCGTCTGCATGCGTTCGTGAGCATGAATATGTTACAATTAGTTTTAAACAGTTAAAACGGCATGCTACAATCTGAGCGTCAACGCGGGTCTACGCACGTCGAATAGCGTCGACGAGCGTCTCTATGCATTCGCAACTATGAATACATCTTAAGAAAAAAGGAAGAATGTCGTGTTCCGCAGACGTTCATAGCATTCGGAGCCCAGCCTTTTCTCGAACCCACGACTTCTCTTTTGACTTCTCTCACTAGTTGTCAGAATAATTTGTTTTCAGTGAAAAATTACGTTTATTAGAATAATTATTTGCAGTTTTTTTATGATTGCCGCACTTAATGTTTAGTGAGTCTGTACGTCTGCCAGCTGCTTCATACGCTCCCTCCTTCCTACGCACCTCTGTTCAAACAATTTGAAGTTTGATCTTTAGCAGTCTAAAGCAAGCCACTAAATCTTTTGCCAGGTTTAAGGTTAGTATCCTTTTGTGCAGTGCTTTTGGGGAGATTATTCGAAACGCTCTAACTCTCACAACATTGAGAGTTGGAAACAGCTTTATACATCATTGTAAAGTTTATATAAAGTTTAAAGTATATATATATATATATATATATATATATATATATATATCTCTATATATATATATATATATATATATATATATATATATATATATATATATATGGAAAGTTTCATTTATTTTCATAAATAATTGGAGCCTGTAAGGTCAAGTTTACACAAAGCGAGACCAGCAGCTTAAACGCGCCGCAAAGAAAGTATATTTAGATTGTACGGATATTTAGACACACTGCTACCCCAATTATGTCATCATGATTTGGTCTATGATCCACTTAATGGATTTGTTTAACTCTAGAAACGAAACGAGACGTTAGAGACGAAACTAGAACAAATCGTTCGTACAATGGCTAAAGATGCACGATGACTGACCGTAGATTGCAAGTTCTCGTCGAACTTGTGTGATGTCCTGATCTAATAAAGTTGTCTAGTGTTATCAAGAGTAAATGATAGGAAGAGTACGACACCGTACTCTTGCTTAATGAAATAGGCTTGTCAGATGCTCGGCACATAGGTGGTGGCTACTCAAATGGTCTTGCCCTGACTTTGTCCGATTGGTCTGCTTTTTTGGCACAGATATAGAGCATAGCTGTGGTCAACAAAATATCGGGTACTGAGATCTTACTGTCGTACTCTTCCTATCATTTACTCTTGCTATTATTTACTCTTGGGTGTTAAGTAAGGAACTAGGGCTTAGCTTATTATCGGTCAGCGATATAAAATAAATCCTATATCAAATACGTTCATTTATTCAGATATCAATATAAAGGACACATTCCAATAAATTTCAAAGTTAGAACCACAAGTATAAACAACATGCTCAAAAATTCCAAAACCAACTATCAAAAACGGCAGAACGGAGCTCGAACAACCTACACCCTGACTGACTAATCAATACCTTTTTACTTGTGACGTGTTCGATGAGTGATTTTGAGCCACAAAAACAGCTAATCATAATTTTTATCTTGATTATTCATGAAATGCTACATTTTAGTTCAGAGTCAACTACCGTATGCTTAGGCTTAGCACACGAATATTTCCTATATTCTACACCTGAACCAAATGATTCTGTTGCACCTTGGTAAACTTAAAACTTAAAACTAATTGGATGAATAAGTGGACTACTTTAAAAAGTCCGGATGAATTCGGTTTGAATCTTCCTAGTATTCTATAAAATTCATGAAACAGTCCCCGAACAAAAAGCTTTAAAACTTTTGTCTGTTTCTTGCGTAGTGATCTAGACATAGAGATTGTTGGGAAGCCAGGATTCTTCGAGCCCAGACTTCGTACCATAACTCAGTCTGCAATGTATATGTGGTAGCAAGATAGTAAAATTGGCAAGATAGTTATCTTGCTAAGACTTTGGCAAGATAGTTATCTTGCTAAAATTTTAGCAAGATGGTTATCTTGCCACAAAATTTAGCAAGATTACCATCTTACCAAAATTGTTGGCAAGATAGTAATCTAGCAAGATATGTAGTCATCTTACCAGTTTCAGTATGAAAGGGTGTTTTCAATTTGGAAACAAATAAAGTCATTAGTATACCTCGTTGCTGAGTATAATGCAAGGGGGGAACCTTCAAATAATTTTAAACTGACTATTGTGCTTCGTATTGTTTCTGAAATAATATTTCTAATAGAAAATGCATAGAAATTGCATTATTGCGATGCGAATGTAACTAAGTAACAAATATTATATATATACGCCATGATTATGAAAATTACTGACTATTGAAATGAAACTGAAAGCGTCTTTAAAAGACCGAAAAATTAAATGTATATGTGCAAATAAAACTAATTTGTGAGATTTGTCTTGTCGGCAAAATAGTTATCAATTATTGTACTTTTCTTCACAGTTAACTTTGAAATAATATATTATTATTTATTTATTTATTTATTTATTTATTTATTTATTTCACATTCAATTTCAAACTTTAGCATATTCCATTACAAATGTTATTTCAACAGTGATACAGAGCACAATGGTTAGTTTTAAATTTTTGCGACAGTCCCCCTTGTATTAAACTCATTGAACTGCATAAAACAGGTAATTAATGACTGTCTTTGTTTCCAAATTGAAAACACCTTTCATACTGGTAAGATTACTATCTTGCTAAATTCCAGTAAGATTACTATCTTACCAACAATTTTGGTAACATAGTAATCTTGCTAAATTTGTGGCAAGATAACTATCTTGCTAAAATTTTAGCAAGATAACTATCTTGCCATAGTCCTAGCATAACTCATAACTCATAACTATCTTGCTACGACATATATACTTAATGTTGACTGATTCTGTACGTCTGGCAGCTGCTTCATACTCTTCCTCCTACGCACCTCTGTTCAACTGATTTGAACTTTAACAGTCTATAGTAGATGTAAAATGGCGGTTCCAGGGACAAATCCTGTACGTCTCTCAGTTCAAACGCTAGGGTAACCGGATCCTTTCTAGTTCAAACCTGGAGCCGGAAAAATCCGGTACAGACAGAACTACACCCCAACAAAAATGATATAAGGTAACACTAGTCTTTTCGGTGCCGGAAAGCTTGATAAAGGTGGAGAATCAAAAGTAACTGCTTTGATCCCCGCCAAAGGGTCTCATCAGACGGCTTAAGGCTACCGTTACGGTTTTTCTTTATTTTTATTGAGTAAATCAATACATACAATATACTATAGTAATACAATGATAAAATACAGTAAATACATTGATACTACATACAGCACGGGTCGTCTCCGAAGACAATCAGTTGTTGAAATCTGTTTGGAAGCAAAACATTGATAGTACGTCTGATGCGTGGTAGGAGATCGTCGTAAGCCTCCTGATTCGCTTGTCATGTAGAGTAACCGCCTTCTTCATATTCTATGGAAAGACATTTCAATCTTGACTCATGCTTCGCTGCAGCTTTTTTTAAATTAAACCCGAGTAAATCACGCTGGGTTAGTATTGGGTTTTAGTTTATTACAGCAGCGTGATTTTCTCCGCCCAACCCCGATGCCGCGTCCACATACAACCGTGTATTACATCTACCACGGAAAAGCTAGTGCTTGCAAGCGGCCAAACCGTGGTAGGGTTAGTAGACATTTATATATGCGTACGTATGTATAAAAAGTATTATACATAAATAGTATATATAATTACACAGACGCTGGAAGTTAGGTGGCCATGGAATTTGAGTCACAGTCAACGCAAGAATTTTGAAATTACAAAGTCAAGTGATTTTACTCTGATATAAAAGTTTGGCATGCAAGGGACTATTGTCCCTGTAGTGCACGCCCCCGCATAAACTTTTGAAGCCTTTTCTTTTAACTCTTGCCACAAGTCTCCCAATTTTTCAGTCTGTGAACTGTCAGTACTGCTGCCAGTGTCGTGTGCAGTTGAATCTTCGGACTCTGATGTGCTATGAGATTTAAGCCTATAATTATGCAAACTTTGTCGATGAGAGTAAGTCTTTGAGCATTCTGGACATTCATACTTGGTTAACTAAGTACTTTCTTCTTGGAAAGCGCGTCTTTTTTATTAATTTAGAGATCTCTTACTTACTGCACAGAACGTATGTTCTTATTGAAAACTGACATAAGTATTGACATAGCATAACGTAAGTACTTATTCCGCACTTATATCACATGTCGTAAGTAATGACCCACTTCAACGAAGTATCACTGCAGTGTTACCTTCACTCAGTATGACTACTTTCCAACGACTGCAGTAGTAATAGGTCCGCACCACAGGTCGCGCTTGGGGGAGGAGGAGGAGGAGGAAGAGGCTGGGAGGCTCGGAGGCTGGGAGGCTCAAGAGGCTCTGGGGGAGGAAGAGGCTGGGAGGCTCAAGAGGTTCTGGGGGAGGAGGAGGAGGCTGGGAGGCTCAAGAGGTTCTGGGGGAGGAGGAAGAGGCTCGGAGGCTGGGAGGCTCAAGAGGCTCTGGGGGAGGAGGAAGAGGCTCGGAGGCTAGGAGGCTGGGAGGCTCAAAAGGCTCTGGGGGAGGAGGAGGCTGGGAGGCTCGGGAGGCTCTGGCGGGGTGGTGGTGTAAAGAGGCTGGGTGGTTGGGAGGCTGGGAGGCTCGCGAGACTGGGAGGCTCTGGCAGGGGTGGTGGTGTAAAAAGGCTGGGAGGCTCAGCTGTAGCTTCTTAGAGGCCGGAACCACGGCTGACCCAAGCTTAAATTTGAAAATTGTTTATTCTTAACGGGAAAAGTTTATCTAGGGGGTTTTTGGGCATGTAGAATTCAAATATGAGCTTAGTTTTCCACTGCTAACTAAGCTCCAACCTGTACCTAGCCCATGACCGGAACCACGGCTGACCCAAGCTTAAAATTAAAAGTCTTCCCTTTTCGACGGGAAAAGTTTGTATATAGGGTTTTCAGGCATGTAGAATTCAAATATGAGCTTAGTTTTCTTGTATTAGCTAAGCTCAGTCCTGTACGTGGCTAAACATTTGTGATGAAAATGCAAAGTTTGTTTATTTGAGGTTAGTTGTTAGTATTTTATGAAAAGAGAATTTAAAATTCTCTAGCCAGTGTAACTGGCGGAAAATGTTTATTTCAAGCGATATACAGCGGGGTTTACAAGTGACTACATATTATACAAGGTAAGTCAGATATACAGCATAACTTTAAGTTAATGGTTGCAGTCATAATGATTCCATGGAACAATGAGCCATTCGGGTACTGTCCATCGCTTACAGGGGTGGTTTCCCAACCATTCAGTAAAGTCCACCGATCGAACGTCACAGTCCAGAGGCCCCAGCGCATATGCAATGTCAATCCTGGCGGTTTCCATAGATTCGAATATTTCCTGACCTTGTAGTTGAAGTTTCCGTAGACGTGAGTAAACCTTCCAGGTAACGCCCCTCTGTAATGGTTGATCTGGTCCAGGCAAGATCATCATGAGGTCGTGCTGTCCAGAATTCCGCAGTGCCTCTCGAAATAAAATCGAGGCATTCGCTCCGTGTCGATTGAGCGTTGCTATAATATCCATATTTCTTTCATGGTCAGGCGTCCGACGCCTGAGGTCCTCCGCCACGTTGGGAGAAAGTAATCCCACTTCCAATAGATAATCCAACACAGGCTCAGCCTTCATGTCGTTGCAAAATAATACTAAATTGTCGTAAACAAGATCCATAATTCCTAAAACAAAAATGAAAGAGATTATTGCAAGTATCAACAGATTTGTAATGCCAAGTACTAAGTACTAGGCGGAACCTCCGAAGAGGTTTGTAGTTTCCGTCAGTCAGCGTTCATCCGTAGTTCAATCGAATCCATCCGCAGAATCCGCAGCTTCCTGTTCAGGAACGTAGAACAGAAAGAACTCAATTGCAGTCTTCTTATGAAGAATGTGGGCCACAGTCTGTTTGGGAAAGTCCCGCACATCAGTCAGTCCAATGGGCACCAGTGTTCCAGTTCCGTTGTTGACAATCATAGAGACTTTACGTTTGCCTCTCAAGAGATTGCTTATCCGAGTGATCCAGGTTTCGCTGTCCATTGGGACACGGTCATCAATCTGAATCCATTTCAAACCAAAGTTAGACTCTTGGTGTTCATATGGTTCAATCATTTTAGTAGCTTTATGTAGGCTTATTCAATGTCTGAATACCTTTATATTAAAATACCACTCCCTTTTATTAATTTCGTTGTTCCTCTTGTTAAGCTACGTACTTACTATTTGATGTGAATGGCCGTTAGATGAAGTTGTGGTCGGCCTTGAAACCCTGACGACTGAAACAGTCCTGTCTTGGTCACCCAGTCCTTGTATAGGATATGAGAGCAGGAATCTGATATCAGTAGAAACATCAGGCTATCTTCAGTCCAATCCGGGAAGTGAGCCACCAGAAAGCGCTTCACATTGGATCCATCAATCAAATCATTTTCCATGGCACCGATGGTTGCTTCCACACATCGCATTTGGTTTGCATCGGCAGCGTAATCTTTGCTTATTTCAAATTCCATCTTTACTTTTCTAGATCAATTTTGTTAATTATATTGAAATCATCGTCTTCCTTTTATTAATTTCCCAAATTCCAACTAATTTTATAGCCTTTAGGCAAATAGCCAGCCAGGCGGATATTTAGCCACTTAGGCGGATATTTTAGCCATTTAGGCGGATATTTTTATTAACATTTTTAACATTTTATACAATTCTTTTCTCATTTCATTTTTTCATTTTTTTTCATAATTCTTTTCTCTTTTCATTTTTTTTCATTTTTATTCATTTATTACAACAAGTACACTACATTACTACAATACAATTCAGTTTATTCATTAAAGTTTAAAAAGGTTTCCTTCAGTTGGTGGGCTCGGTGACGGGCACATTGGATATTTTTCTTGGTGAATCTCATTCTGTTGTGAGTTCCACAGCAAGGTACACCTTCCACACGTGGCATGTTGGGAAAAGCTGGGTAGTCCAGATGATAACCGGCATCGTACAACCCAACCTTCAGTTCAGCCAATGAAAAGGCCTGCACCAGCAATTTGTGCTGGGCAGTCCCTTTGGTGATCACCACCTTTGCCCCTTTCTGTTGAATGATCTCACAAACCCTGGCCAGCACCTCCATTTTTGTTGCCAGCTGTGGTGAATCCACCCAGTTCAGTCCGTTCATTGATCTAGCCCGATAGAATGAAGCCTTTTGCTTTTCAGTCAATGAGTTGAATGCCACTGGAGCCCGGGTCCTATAGGTTTCTTCATAGGTACCACCACCAGGGAACAGCACCAGGACCGATACCTCCATCACTACCTCCCCCATTTCATGAATTCCATCAGAAACAATCGTTACAAAAGCAACAGTAAAACTAGCCATAACCACTTGACTCAGAGAAATAGAAATTCAAACTGACGCTGTACAACAATTCAAAGGTTTCAAATTATTTTGCACCTGCCGTTTGACACCTGCTGTTTTGCACCTGCCCTTAAGTTTGAATGTCAATTGAACTTAAATGAGGGAGCAAGTCATACATGCTGACGTAATTATCACTAGTGTCCATGTCCTCTACCTCAGTGTTCATGACCGCTACCTCAGTAGCCATTGGACTAGTGTCCATCATTTCTACTTGACCACTGTCCACTCTGGTCTGGTCACAATGTACCTCATCCAATTTTGATTTCAAGTTTAGCCAATCC
The DNA here is from genome assembly GCA_030248195.1 of Trissonchulus latispiculum. Lineage (NCBI taxonomy): Eukaryota > Metazoa > Nematoda > Enoplea > Enoplida > Ironidae > Trissonchulus > Trissonchulus latispiculum. Next base: position 84,503 of record JASAND010012134.1, read on the forward strand.
TGTTCGTTGAAATGAACAGGAACTACCAGCAACTCCTTTACTCTGGGAGCATATACAGCTAAATGAGTAAAGCAGATGCCAGTAATTGCCATTTGGCCAAGAACTTGCGAGTAGTAGTTGTGTTCCTTGCGTAAAACATACTGACCATTTACTACTTTTAAGTAAAAATTAGTTCCGCGCTCTAGTCTGATTTGTGTAATTGAACGAGGGGTAGGGTGGGTATCGTACAAACACTTAACCTCTAGCAACCATGGTTTGGTGCTAGAATCAAACTTATTGACAACAACTCCATCTGGAGAAGCACCTAGATAAGGCGCCCATTCAGGAACGCAGAGACCAACGTCATAAATACAGATATCCACATTGTAGGTATCTTGCATAAATTTTATGTAAGCTCGTTTCGCATTTATCTCTTCTTTAATGCCAACCAAACAAGCTGCTGGCATTTTAGTGGTCTGAAAGTCTAGGTTCCCTTTCCTACGAGTGATTCGACCAAATTGAGAAGCCGTTAATCGATTCATTCTCATTTCCCACCAAAAAGGATTTTCACGCTGACCTAGAGTATTTATTGCTATTTGCTTGTCAATTAATGATTTCATTTGCACCATAAAGGTCGGATGTTTTTTCATTTTCTTGCAGCTATTCTTTTCTGCATTTGCAGTTTTTTCTTTTCTGCTTTTTTTTCTGCAGTTTTTCTTTTCTGCTTTCTTCTGCAGTTATTCTTTTCTGCTTTTTTTTCTGCAGTTTTTCTTTTCTGCTTTTTTTTCCTGCAGTTTTTCTTTTCTGCATTTTCTGAATGCTTCCTTGTTTTTTGCATTCACTTTTTCTATATACAAATTATATACAAAGTTAACAAGGGCAACACAAAACAATTACTTGAGTTCATCACGTATTTTCATCAAGTTTTCGCCATGAACGTTGCGTCCTTTCCAGTTTCTTCTGTCTTCGACACCATCTTCATTGATTGCCATACCAATTCCAAAGAATTTGTCGTATTTAGATGCCTCGGTCAGGGTTGCACTGCCTGTTGACACCAGTTTGTCCCGAGCTGCCTTGTTCTGCCCAAACTTTGCTCTTAGAGCAGTTAGCATCACATCTTCCGCAGCCTTCCTCCATTCAGCTTTATCAAAGCCCTTGATGTCTTTAGCCAGTTCCTTGCACCGACTCGGTGCCCAGCATTCCAGAATCTTCTTATAAGCGTCTTATAAGATTCGTGGTCATTGAAGTACCATGCCTTCCGAGACTGATAATATTGTTCTACAGTCTGGTAGAGGCGACCATCGATGAGAAAAGGCAGCCGGTAAAAGTTCGAGAAGGTTGAGTATCCAGTGAAGAATAGGTAGCTATCTCCATCCGGTTGTTGAATAAATCGTTCATGACAATCAGAGTTCTGCATGATGATGACACAACTTTACTGTAAGACTGACAACAATAGACTAACTCACTCAATTGAGTTTCAATTGACCCTCATTCAAAATCACTTGGCGTCGGTTTAGACCTCCTGCTGTGAAACACCTGCCACTTGGCCTCAATAGTTTTCTAAATTTCACTCGATCTCCTGCTGTGAAAACATCTGCCACTTGGCGTCGGTTTTATTCCCTGCTGTGAACTTGGCTTCAAGAGTTTTCTAACTTTAATTTGACCTCCTGCTATGAAAACATCTGCCACTATAGATAATCTATATGCATTTGTATATGCGTATGTTCAAATACAAATTCAAGATCGAATTCACTTAACTTTTCAACAACAGTTGCCCCATTCAAGCAATTACGAATATAGAAAAGTTTTGAATCTTCATCAACAATCAATAATAATTTTAGGGGAACATCTTTACGAACAGTTTTTAAAATATCATCAAAGGTACGAAACAAATACACAACTCTTGCACCCCATAATTTATCCGCTTTTGGAATATCTAATCCAATACTTGCTCTAAGTCTACGAGCATCTAAATTATTCCAAAGAATCCTATATCCTGTTGAAGGAATATACTCCTCTGGGTTTGTTCGAGTAAAATTCTGGAAACACATTACCGCATTTGATTGTGTTGGCAGGGGTGCAAGAGTGACATTTAACAACAGTTGCCCTTGTTTAAACAGTACAATCAAAACACTCAATATAAATATCAAAATAAATACAAATACTCCAAATTTACCGCGTTCTTCCCAACGTGAAATAATATTTATGTACATTTTATATGTATAAATGTTACGGTAACTGACCGATCGTCTGCAAAAAGTCTAGCAAAGTTTGTAGTATTTACAGCGCCACTTAATAAAATACTTGTAATGAGTGAAAGTGTTCGTCTTCAAAAATAAATACCACCTTATCTCTTGATTCCGTAGCTTGCAATAGCGAGTTTAGAAAATCTCTAATATTTTTCTCTCCTAAGTTTTGACAACTTGTAGTTAAGCTGTACACAGAAAATGTTAGTCCCGAGCTATCAACCCCGAGAGTTGAAACAGGAGTTACCATTAAGGTATCCATTCGTAGTATGATTTAACAGCTTGTTTATGTCTTTTATTAATTTCAGTACGTGAAATTGCTGCTTTAGGTACGCCGACCTCTTTCAACAATTTTGCAAACTTTGGTGCATCTAAGGGCCGTAATTGTTTAATATGTTTAGGTGTAACAAAATATTTGACTAAATCGAGCAAATGTGAACCCTTTTCATTGGTAGGTGGGTACAAAATCCTTTGGGACGAATCCAACTTTACGTTTCCTTCTAAATAGTGCAGCAAAATTCTGGCTTTATTTCTGTATTGTTTCGGTAAAAGATCCGCTAAATTTTGTAATGTTTCAGTGTTGGATTCAACAATTTGATACTGAGTTGAAGTTTGAGGAGCTGTTGTGTTTTCTTGGGATGTCAACAATTTTTGATACACAGTTTCCGGTATCACTACCATTCGTTGCGCCATTTATATAAACGTTTCCAGAAACTTTAGTGCGGGTTCTAACAGAAATTTTAGCAAAAGAGGATTCCTCTTGACTATTGCAACTTTACGACTATCTGGTACCTTCTTATTTGTTAAAAGTTCTATTAGTTTAGTATATCGTTTCAGTTTTCTTTGCTGTTGGGGCGTTAGAGGTACTCTACCATTTACAACGTTAAGAGCTACTTCCGAGATTGCTTTTATTAAACTTTTCCTTGCAGTACTAAGCATCGCAGAAATAACTTTAGGAGGCGCTTCGGCGAGCACATGCAAAAAGTGAACGTTAGTTTTTACTACTGTCGACATTTTGTGTGAATCTTAAGATGTTAGTTTCTATTTATTACCTTTAGGTAAATATAAGTAATGCTGTTCACCCGGAAATATACCTTCTTTAACTCTAAATCGTGGATCGGTGGTTGGTTTTAAGTCCAAAAGCAAGTAGCCGAAAGGCTTGGACGTAGCTTGGGCAAAAGCGTCTGGTAGAAATTTGGGTTGATTTGGGAAAACTTGTTGTCCTAGCCGACTTATAATTTGAGCATCTCTGGGATTGGGGAAAAGCACAATATAGTGTGCGTTGCGTGTGATAGTTCTTAGATATTTTGATTCGTGATAAAAATTTTGCAACACCAAAATTATTGAACAGTTGGCGTGACGACATTTCGTGAATAATGCCGGCAATCTTTTATCGTTTTCCAGTTCAAACATCATCAAGAACTATCAGCGTGTCGCCGTCGCTACTGGTTACTGTTTCTACCAAATCTGTTGGTATCCCCTGAATCATTTCAATATTAGGTACTTTGTTAAGCAAGTCTTTATAAAGATCTTGAAACATAGAGTACAAGTAGAAAATTTTGTCAAAAGGTTTATTGTGTATCTCAGATTGATTCTCCAAAAAGTTTACTCACAAAGACAGATTTTCCGCTACCTGTCACACCCGAAACTATCATTGTATAAGGTTGTAAAAGCGCCATAGTGTTTGTTTATTTGTGGTATTTCTGCTCTTTTATTAGTTTCTATTCAGTCCAAGTAGGATTGCGCGAGCTATCTATATGAAGCATAGCGTCAAATTCTCCAATCACCATTAGTGTCACCGCTGTATAAAGCGGTTTCTTGAAGTCCAACTTTACTCTCAAGTTTCCTTGTTGTGTAGGATTATTGTATTCGCAAAAGGCTGCTTGATCTTTAGTGCAGTCTATTGCAAAAATTCCGTACCCACCCTCAAAATCTTCCAAACTCAAATCCAGATTTGGATTTTCTCCAGTGACACCCATCAAGGCATACATAAAAACTCTGAGTTTGTCAAAATTGTCCTTATCGTAAGTCAAGCTCGCTGCTTGAGGTAAACTTTGGTCATTAACGTATATTCTTAGTGTTCCCAAGTGGTATAACTTAAGGTCAAAAGGGTTGCTGAATATTTGCGCATTATACGCACTGCTGTCAATCATAAACAAGAAAATCCGTTGGGGAAGGTTACCGGTGAATACTGTCCATTCAGCGTTTTGATCATTTTGCGCTAAGTCCCGGGCTTTACCGATGTATCGGGTAGTGGGATAGTGGAAACCTTTCGAATTTAGCAACTTATCGTAAGCCGTAATGGCAGGCTGCGTCAATTTCACTCTTGGAACATAAAGTTTTGCTTCTAGTACTTTAATTTTATATGTTAAGCGTTCTAGTTGGTCGAACAGTGCAAAAGACGAAGGAGTTCGTAGAAATCTAATTGTAATTTCCGTTTGGCTAGGAATTAACCTACCAAATTTTCTAATGTCACTCATTAAAGGTAACAACGTTCTAACTTTTGGGATTTTTCAATTAGTTTATGTCTCTCTTCCATCGCTGAATTCAAAATATAACGTTTTGGTTTCTTGTTTTCAGTGGTACTGACCTGTTCAGTAGTAGTAGTGGCTACTTCTTTTGTTTCCTCTGCAGAACGCGGTATGTAGTGTACACTTAAAGTCCCCGCTGGATCTTTAATCCAGTTGATAAGTTTGAGGGTAAATGCATCCTTTGGTTCAAATAAAAGATAGCGCAAGTAGCATAGCCAAGGGAATATTACTTGATCGGTAGTGATTCGTTGATCGCTAATATAAATTTCACAGTTTGCGAAAATTGCATAACCAAATAAATTTATGGGCGCAACAAAATTATCTTCAGTTAGCTCGGTGTTATCATTTTTCAAAACTTGTAACTTTATGTAGAAAAATGTTTGATCCAAGTCTATAAAAGCATCTGTTTTATCAAGACGAAAGTCTAAACTTGTTAAATCATCTCGCGGTAAACTTGTGTAACATGGAATTTCTAGAATCTGAGAAGACTCAATTGCCTGCTGTACATCGGGTAATGTCGTATAGTCTAAAGAATCGACACTGCAAGCTCGAAACAAATTAGATTTTTTATTCATCGTCTACGTTTGCGTCTTGTTACTTTACGTTTACGTTTAGTGCTAGACTTTCGCTTCCTTTTATTAACTTTACCAACTTTGCTAGACTTTCTTCTACGCTTTTTAGTGCCAGTTGCACCAGGGAAAAGCACTGTACGTTTGCGAAATGCCATTTTTAGCTTCGGTAATACTCTATATACTACACTTTATGCCATTCTTTCTTCCTATTTATTAATTTTCCTAAAGTGAAGCTGTAGAACGACGACTCCACCATGAAACTTTACAGGTTGAAGCAACAAGTTGAGGAATTGAAAACGCAAAGTGGTTAATTCCGTTTCCAACAGCTCGACATATTCAGTAGATGCCATTGCTTGCCTTGGCATAAATGTATGCAGCAATGGTAAAGTAGTATTGTTTACAATTTGTGGCTTTACAAAGCTAGCAACAACAAACAGCACTTGTCTCATATAATCTAAATCAATAGGTTTCGAACCAACTGTCTGCCCGGGTTCGATTCCCAGAAAGTGAGACAATGGGGCCGATACTGTAACTTGTTTGTAGCTAATAATTTTTACGACATTGGCAGTCGAAAGCTCTAATTTAACGTCAGCAGCACTTAATAGCTCATTTAATTTCTCTATTAAGTCAGCTTCATTATCAGAGAATCCGCCAGACACAATAATCTTTTCACCATCAACTACGAATTCACCACTGGGTATATTCTCCCAGCCTTTAGTTAGCGTACATTTTGTAACTCCGACTTCAAAACCTTCCACTTTAAGGGGGGGGTCCATTTTTGGTCGATTTTTTGACCATCTCCGATTTTGCTCATTTTCGCATATTTTGTTGTTCGATTGGTATATTTTAACGAGTTTTTGAAATGAAGGTCGGATCTCTTACGGTTAGCGAGTAATTTCACCTCAAAGTTGATGTCAGTATGTGTTAACCATAGGAAACGCAAAAAGTGGTGATTTTTTCCGTGCGCCAGAGAAATCTTGCCAACGACTAAATGGAGCACTTCAACGTCCATCCTATATCATATATACGATCTCGAAGGGTGATTTGTAGGACGCAGAATTATAATTTAGGCCTTCAAAAATTTTTAATTAATTTTTTAAGTTTGCGAACAGCCAAATTTGACTGTTTTGCAATGTTAAAATTGGGGGTCAGCAAGTTTGATGAAATATTCTGAAAGCTGTAAGCCCTAATTAAAAATTCTACTTCCTACAAATCACACCTTATGACAAGACATTTCGAACGATACCAATTGATCCTGGTTACCTCTGTCCGATTTCGAGATTTCTCTGGCGCAGAAATCTCAATTTTAGCAAAATTTCGGAAATTCCCGTTTTTTGGCAAATAACATAGAGCTATGACAACGCAGACCTATAAAATGTTAGACTATGTATTTGCGCACGATTATTGATGACTTTAGGTCAAGTTTGGGCACAAATGGCGCAGGTTAGTGCACCCAGTTGGTCGCTGGGGTCAAATATGGGGGTCTGACAACCATAATCTCAAAAATAGCGATTTTTCAAATTTTTCGAAATACGTTAAATTTTATATCAATCGAAAGCTCTCATTGTCAGGAACATTTTCTCTTCTTGGACCATTGCCCGCAAATGCACCAAATTCAAGTTATCGGTCGTTAAATGATTTTCGTGGTCAAGGCATTCCAGCGTCGGTGCTACTTCCTAAAATCACTAAATAAAGTCATAAAGAAACGTTTTCCCATTAAAAGCTACCCTAAGTTTTTTGTTTGCATCAGATATCAAACATACAACCGAATATAGCTCCATTCTCAAGGAAGTTCAGGTGTAAAGTGCCTTTATTTGCTGCGGCACCGCCGTTTTCACCTGTTTTCAAATTGCATGCAATTAATAGCCGGTTACTCGTTAAGTACTGAACGAAACTACTCGAAATTGAAACTCGATATGCAGGACATATGTGACAAAATTTTGTGTGAAAATGAGCAAAATCCGTGACCATTAAATTTTTCATGGTGGACCCCCCCCCCTTAAGTGCCTTTGGCAAATTTACAGAAGGGTAGTCGGTATTAATAGTCAAATTCACGTTAAAGCTAGACATTTTTGTCCAATCTTTAGTAACTACCGCTTCTTTTATTAATGAGAATACCACTTCCGCGTAGCGAAACATATTCTCAACTGAATTAGCGCCGGTAATGATAGCTTTTCCTGTATGAAAATATTTGCGGTGACACTTGGCGCTAGAAACACACGAACACCTCCTCTTTCAATGAGTTGTTCGAACTTGTACTTGGTACGTACGTGCTCGGCTAACCCTGTCAAATCAATGTGACGATGTGCATTGCAGCAAGCAACAACGTTCTGCAACGTAAACGTGGGTGCAATCAGTGGGTAACCCAGTCTACGCAAAAGTACTGTGCAATATTTAATTGCTTTATGCACTTGACACAACCGATTAGCCCCTACTATAGTAGCTTTGCCAGTACTAAATAGAAGAAATGTAACATATTTACCACCTGCAAGAAATTTCCACTTAAGACCACGAAAACGTGCCGGTGTGTATTCAGTGTTTTTAAACTTTTGATTAATTTTGGTTAAATCTAACGAATGATTAAAATTTACCGTTCCTTGCAAATTCGTAATATACCATTCCGGCTCAGTAGTGTTAGAATATGCGTATAAAATCATCATAAACACCTGCCGCTCACTATTTTAAATTTACAACATCTGATTCAGGAACCCAACTACTTGCAGAAGTAGGGTACCCAAGCCATTTAACTAGGTACTCCGTACCTCCTCGTATCTTGCGCCTCTTTAAAATTCGCTCAATTTTATAAGTCGCATCTGGCGTCTTTTGAATTTTCTGAAGTTCCTGCTCATAAAAAGTACCGACAATAATTTCACCGCTACTATCTTTCAATCGATAAACTGGATATCGTCTTGGCAATGCTTCAACAACTGTAAAAATTTCTTCAGTCCAATTTGGTGTATAGCCTTTAGCAAAAACATTTTTCGCTTTCTGGATTCGAACCAAATCACCTACTTTAAACTTAAACTTTTTTGGGAAAGTTTCTCCGGTAGAAGGGTATAAATTTTTCTTAACTTGTTTCAGGTTACCCTCATTAACGTCTACAGGTGCCATTTTTATACTACGATGTTTTGAATGGTTATAAGAATCAACAATGTCTTGCAATACATCGACATAGCGCCAAGTGTTGTTATGAGTCAAGTACCTGTATAGTCGTGACTTTAAAGTTCTAATCAATCTTTCTGCCATTGCTGCTTTCGTTTGGGGATTTCTGCTAACATAAAAATTTATGCCTTCCTTTTTCATCATTTCCTGCACATACTGAATATTAAATTCGGTTCCGCAATCTGTGTTAAAGTTTCGTGGTTTGCGAGGATTAGATCTTTGGAGCACCGAAACTATAGCATCTCTAGTAGTATCACCTTTCTTATTTTTTAAAGGTTCAATCCAGGCGAATTTTGACAACCCATCAACCACGACTAATAGATACTTGACTCCGTCATTCCACTCGCTCAAAGAAATCATATCTGCTAGATCGGCCTGCCATAAGTCGTCGATTCCCGACATTTCGTAACGATTCCTAGGAAACCTTCGTCTAGTAGGTTTATGAAGAGTATACGCATCCTGAGTTTCTAGCCACTCTTCAAGCTCATCCCTAGAAATGTCAAGCTTTCTATGCTTCGCTTGACTTAGTAAAGGGTTAATACCGCCTAAACTTCCCACTAGACGTGGAGTAAAGTAGATATCTGTAAGAGTTTGATTCATTTTATAGTATATGAGTGTAAAATTGTCTGCTTTTTATTATTTTAATAGTTATTCGCTGCTCAAGTTTGCATATTTTACTATATACAATTCAATTTACATCATCAAAGTACTGTTCAAAGCTAACTGTTTTCAAATGTCAAGGGGCTCGGTAGAAACGTGGTCTTCTGCCACGATTCGTTTAGGGTAGAAATAGGACAGACTGTCTCTGCGCTGTTCGTATGCCACCACCCCGTTGTTCTTAACCATGAAGCCCCGGTTGATTCCACCCTTCTTGACCTTCTCCTGCAGTACCTCCCAAAACATTTCTCTTGTGACGTTGTTCTTTTTTGACAGCCCTTTGGTAGAACATTTGGGCTTTGCGTTGGGGGCATTTTTCCATCCGAAATATGTTTTGCTGCAGAGGGCTATCATCCCATCTCCCTTCCACTCTTCCTTGAAGAGGCCTGGGGTTCTTTGGTCGAATTCAGAGAGAGCTAGGAAATCGCCAGAGAGCCGACCGTATTCGTGATAGCTGCCGCTTTTGGTTGTTGTATCGGTTAGGCTAGTCCCAGTCATGGCAAAGTACATAGAATCGGTATCCATTTGAATCAGTTGGAAATGATTCGGGACTACCTTTGCCAAGAAGTCATAGTAGAACTCCAACATCCGCTTCTTCGCGTGGGAATAGACAAAGAAAGCGATCAAATTCGGGAGGTTGAAGATGACCTCTTTCTTTGCCATTGTCACTTCATACACTCCATTGGCAATCTCCTCCTTCCCACGAAAGCGGCCCTCATTCGTAAGCTTCGCCGCTTCCCGCTGGCTCGCGAAAAGCAAGTCTTCATGCTTTTCCACATCCATACAGCATTTGCCATAGTACGAATTTCCTAGCAATTTCCAAAGCTCTCCCTTCATTTTCATGGCTGGGTCTCTGTCAGCATTTCGTCTGTGCTGGGCGATCTCGTCTTTCAGGTGACTGAAGACGTTCCTCCCAGCTTCGAACTCGATGGCCTGATAAACCCGGGTCACAACCAGCCCCAGGTCTAGGTAGTACTTCAGGAGAGGCGTGGCAAGAATGATCTTCTCTCCAAAGTAACTAGAAATTAATGCGCGCCGAGGTTTCTTAAGCAGGCCGTTTTCTTCTGCGTATGCGCGCATCGTAGCACCAATATCCTCCAATCCAATCTCGGTATTTTTGAAGATGGGTGGGAACTCCTCAAACTGCTTTCGCAGCTGTGCATTCCAGTTTGGGACCTGTATGTCCGCCTCCAACAAGCCAAAGAAGTCCCCGTCCTGAACACTGGCAATGATGTCTCCAGTTGATTTTGTTGCCTGCTTCTGCCTTTTCTGCCTGCTCCACTTTTTGTATTCATCGTGTTGCAGTTCACGATAGTACTTGGCGTGAAATTCGCACTCGTACATTCGTATATACTCAACATTCAGAGATGTTAAGTAGTTTTCCATTTTGGCAGTTCTTTCAGCTCGCTCACGCTTCAAGTTCTGGTCCATGGTTGTAGTAAGCGCACAGTCATGACCATGGAAGTAACAGCCATGGAACTGCAGGACAACTGGCTTGTTGAAGAGGGCACAATGAGGGATGTATCCGTCCACCCGATAAACCGATTTCCCGTTGTAGAATGCCTTCTGCCCTCCGTTGAAGGCATGTTGAATCCGAATTTCTTCATCAATACCGAGATTCATTGCCGTGCGCATACGCAGTTCGACCGCTTGAAGATGCAGGAAATACAGTTCCTTTCGAGAATGGTTGTACTCAAAAGTAGTCTTCAGTGTCCTGCTCATATTATGCTCCACGACTGCATCGAATCGTTGTTTAGCGATGGCCAGTGCCTCGTCGCTGTGATGGGGTAATGCTTTCGCATTAACTTCTTTCCCAATATCATTCTCAGTCGCCGGGGTCCATATCCTGAACAGTCCTGTTGGCATTTCTTTGCACATTGAGTCCAGGTATAGGGCGTTGGCGTCGTAACCCACAATGGACTGAACTGGGTTGTCACCAATGTAGGTTTCGCCAACAATGTGCATTCGATGAAACACAATTGAAGGACCGCCAACGAAATTGTCTCTAATAAGGTGTTGTAGGTGCGCAGTGTCTTTGTTCCACAGCGTAAAGATGGTATCCTGGGGAACGTGGCGCACTAGATCGCGCAAAGCAACTCCTGGCAGAGATATGGCTTCCTTGAACATGTCGATGCCAATTTCCATAAACAGCACCCACATTTTGTGGATGGCTTCCAAAAAGGGTACAACGTCGAGATTGTTGTACCAAATCAGCATCTCCTTCATGTTCCGAAAGCCTTCTCTTTGCCAGGTTTGCACGACTTCTTCGTATTCTTCGTCTGAAATTCCAGTCTGCTTCAGCTCCGAGTAGAATGCTTCCTTAGGCGGTAGCTGCTCCTCCAGTTTCTGAAGGGAAGTAAACCATTCGTATGGAAACTTTCCCTTCTGCTGTTCCACTTGAAAAGATTTGAGGAAGCCTTCGTAACTGGTGCCTGCAGCCAAGTAGTTGCTCATATCAAGAAAAACCATCGATGGCGTACTGATGGCGAGATACGCATGGCCTTTCTTGATAGCATAGTGAATCTTAGTTTTGCTGCGCACCAGGTGAGGAACAAAGTACTGCTTCACGAGGTTCAGGTCGAATTTGGCAGAGTTGAAGCCAATGACGGGCAGCTGACTGATGTACCGGTCAAGTCTACCAAATAGCTTGACCCATCGTCTAGACTCTGCAGCCCTGTCTTCCAAGTCATTGTCCTGAACACCGTTTTTCCTGTTTTCCTTCACCTGCTGTTTGAATTCTTGATGTTGATCTGCTTTCTGTTTCACTGTATCGTAGATGGTGCCGTAGTACTGCATCATGATGTTTCTTGCAGCAGTACTTATGGGTTCGATGTGGTTGAAGAGGTCTTTGACGAGCTCCATGGGGTCCCCGTTACTGAGGAAACATCGCGGTGCTTCATGGCCGGGCACATTAGACGCGACGCTTACCGAAGCCGGCACCAAACGTTTAGTCAACTTCAGTTTCCCAGATGGTGACGATTCGTCCAGTTCCTCGAAATAGGCCTCAAAATCGAAGGTGCACCGAAAACAGTAAACGTGTTCAGGCACCTGAAGCCCTTCTTCCCTGAGCAGCTGATGAATTGTTTTGGTTTTGCCCCATCCGCCGCCAGGGTAAATCCGCTTTGGGGCACCACCATTGCAGATTGGTTCATGGCGGGTGTGATCATTCCGGCGATAAAAGAACTTATCACATTTTAGGCACCGCCATGCCTTGCAGTACTGCTGAATGTCAGTGACAAGGCAAAAGTGGTCTTCATACAGGTTCAGGTACATGGTGTTGTCGAAGGAAGATTCTGATCTGTAGATGAGCTCGGCAAACTCGTTTGGGCGTCTCCACCGTCTCTGGACCCGAATCCGATTCCCTTCACCGTTCCCCTTGTGACCATCTTCCTGTACCACTTCATCACCACGATTTCCACCATCTTCCTCATTTCTTCCTTCTACCTCCACGCCTACCACCTCATCACCATTTCCACCTTCTACCTCCTCAACCCCTTCATCAGTTCCTGCTTCTACCACCTCATTCCATTGACCATGCCCAACTTCGGTATCCATGTCTACCACCTCTCTACCTTCTACCACTTTATCAACTACTTCTCCCTCCTCTAGTTCTCCCTCACTTCCTTCCACCTCTCCATCTTCAACCTCACCATCAGTTACCTCACCTTCCTCCAATACCTCCCCCGCGTCCCCCTCTTCACCAGCCTCATCATCGATGAAAGGATTCCTTTCCCGGGCCGGCTCCACTATAGGAGCGTCCCAATCAACCAGGTCAGCCTCATCTACCTCCTGTTGGTCATACATGTAGAAGGGATCCAGTTGAGGGCTGTTGGCTCGATCCAGCAAATCGGCCAACACAGGCTGTTGTGGTCTATGTCCCTCAATGTCGACCTCGCCTAGTTCTGATCCACTGTCTTCATCGTCAGACTCAGCTTCATTCGTCTTGTGTAGGTTGTAAACAAAAACGTTTACTTTGAACAATCGTTCAAGTCTAGGAATGTCATCGACTTGAACACCTTCAAATTCGCTGTCCCTTCCTTGGAATTCTATGCGTTGGCACCATCTACGGTACAGTTCATCCGATCCAGTTTCTAGATCTCGTTCCCCGTCTCCTTTATGAGCTGCTAAGCATCTAAAGAAGCATTTCCTATCATTATGGGGACCGTGGGTACCCCACGTCATAGATTTGATAGCTTTGTTGTTCTTGATGAAATCGGGAAGTTCGATCGGCGCGCCGATTGGGACATCATTGAGGCGATGTATGGTAATAGAGAGGTTGGTAATTCGTTCGACTGTAAACTTCGTACTGGTCCGTTGCTGTTTCGCCCATTCTAGCAGGTCAGACATGTCTAGTTGTTCCAAAAGGTTGTCAAAGTCTGCTCGATTTCCCACGGTTTTTGGACCTTCAAGGACCTGGGTGTTGTAGCTCGAGTAGTAGTAGCTGAGCTCGCCAGTAGTGGTGTTGCGAAGAATGTATCCAAGCGAGATGGTCCACTTCGCAGTACACTTCTGTTCCTTGAAGGTTTCCTCCAGATATTCCTTGATCTCCTCCAAGTTCATGTGTTGTAGTCTGAAATTATGTCTGTCAAGAAGGTTCGGGGCCTTGGTGCGCTCGTGATGCGTCCTGATATGACGCCAGTTTTCACGATAGATCGTATCCATAGCATCTTCCTCCGCTAGACTCTGCGGGTGTTTGATAGGATCTTCGATCTTCCTCAGTTTGCTGGCGCTAGCCGATTGATTATCTGTTGAATCAAGTTTTCTCTTTCCTTGGCTTGGGCCTGGGCCATGCATCTTGTTAATATGGTTAACAAGACTTTCAGCCCTGTTGAACTCCTGATCGCAGAACGTGCATGCATGCTTGATGCCACTGTGGTGTTCAAGAACATGGCGATCAAGTTTGTCTTCACGGCTAAACTGCTTATAGCAGTGTGGGCACCGTATCACAGGCTGAAATAAAGAAGAAAAGTAATGAAGGATAGAAAACCAACCAATGTAATTTAATAAGTCTATCCTCCAGATGGGAGGCTTCGTAGCCTTTATGAAACAACTTGCCAGTTTTCTATAGACATTCAATGTCATTAACTATGGATAAGGTAGTTTCTGCATTTTTCGGTGTTGTTTCGAGCATATGAAGATAGCTAGAACCCATAAATCCTGCTAAATGAAGCATCGCTTACTGTCTTAGCATGTCTGGTGGCCTGATGACGGTCCAAGCTCTCCTTTCGGGTAAAAGTTTCCGAGCATTGATCGCATTTGTGCGTCTTTTCCGATTGGTGCTGTAATATGTGCCGCAGCAGATTATCTTTCCGCGTGAACGATCTTTTGCATATCTGACATTCCTTTGTGTGGGCTGGTCCGTCCGTTTCCATTGTAATAACGTCGTGGTACTAAAACAAGCACTAATTACTGTAGACACATTGCACTGTAGCATTTACAGCAAAGGGAAGTAAGCATAAGTAGATTTTGTTTGGCGCACTACTTTAGCACCTTGAATTCTTGAAAATTGTTGTACCTGTTCATTATCGCTGTTCCACGGTGAAGGTGCTGAAGTGGTTGAGGGAGAGGGCAGTGGAGAATTAGTTTCGAAGAAGGTCCCGCCAGGGCTGTAGGGTTCGGCCATTATGTGGGGCTGGGGCTGTGGAATATAGGGCTGGGCGATGGGTGCTGGCTCCTGGTTTGACTCTTCACCATGCATCTTAGACTTGTGTCGTTTCAGGTTGTCCGGTCGGGTAAATGGCTTCCCACATAGATCACAGCTGAATTTCACATCTTCATGGGACAGCTTGTGTCGGTCGTAGCTCTGTTTGTGCTTGAACTTCCGATTGCACTTTGTACAGCTGTAAACCATAGCGATTGAAGTGTTTGCTGAAACAATAAAGCATAC
This sequence comes from Trissonchulus latispiculum, assembly GCA_030248195.1. Lineage (NCBI taxonomy): Eukaryota > Metazoa > Nematoda > Enoplea > Enoplida > Ironidae > Trissonchulus > Trissonchulus latispiculum. The sequence goes on from JASAND010012134.1 coordinate 99,537, forward strand.
AGTCATAAATTATTAATGATTATATACAAATTTCTTTTAGTGATGCCAGAAGAAAACAACTTGAAAAGCAAAAGTGATTTTTAATACATAGTTAATACATAGTAAAGTTATCTCCCTTAAAACAGATTAATTACTAATTCTTTAAGTGATTTCAGCAACTTCTAGCACACTGTGCTAGCACGTTTGAGTAGGTTTGTTGATATTCGGTAGTCTTTAAGAGCATTTAATTTTATTAATTTACAAACTTCCGCAATTTTATGCATTAAAACCTAGTTAATAAATAAGTGGTTACTTACTAGAATAACTGATTAAGTTTAACCTAAATTAATTACTGATTAATTAAGCTATTTGAATGTTTGTTTGTTGAATGTTTGATAGGGTTTTATAAAATTTCAACTTCAAACTAACTTAAACACCTTTGCGTGGTTTCCTTGGTAATCTTTGTTTATATAAGTTCCTTTTATTAGTTTCAAAATTCAAAATGCGTTGCGACTGCTAAAAGAAGCAGGTACAAAATTATGGCATCCAAACTTTAATTGTAGTGTTTGCTCAAACAATAAAGCATTACGAGCATAAATGAGAGGGAATTATTTCAGTGACGTGAGAAAAAAGATGACAGTAAAAGTGATTTTTAATAAATTTAAAAAATTTATTTACCTTATTATAATAAATTAATTAATGAATTATTAACAGAATTCAATTTTACATATAAAGTAATTTACATACCTTTGCGTAACCTAATTGATAATCTGTATACTTTAAAAGCTCCTTTTATTAATTTCAAATTTAAATTGCGATCGTAAAACAGAGAGGGGCAAGGTATTTGAGTAAAATTTTAAGTGCTGTTTGCGTCAAACAATAAAGGATTGCAAGCATAAACAATTAATGCGTGGGAATTATCTAAGTGCTGTCACAAAAAAAAGAAGTGACAGTAAAAGTGATTTAGTAAATTTAGTGAATAAAGTTATCTCTATTGTAACCGATTAACTAATAAATCGATTAATTAATAATTCACTAATACAACGTAATAATTTTACATACAAACTAATTTACACACCTTTACGCAACTTTGTTTCTAATCTGTAGACTTGAAAGCTCCTTTTATTAAATATCAAAATTTAAATTACGATTGTAAACAGAGAGGTGCAAAAGTATGGAATCCTCGGAGCAAACCTTAATTGTAGCGTTTGCTCATACAATAAACATTACGAGCATAAACAAGTAATTAGTGGAAATTATTTCAGTGATACAAAAAAATGGAAAATGAAAGTAAAAGTGATTTTTAAAAAATTTAGAAAATAAAGTTACTTTATTATAATCGATTAACAAATCATTCACAGAATTCAATAATTTTACACACAAACTAATTTACACACCTTTAACCTTGTTTGCGATCTGTAGACTTTAAAAGTGCCTTTTATTAAATTCAAAATTCAAATTGTAATTGTTAAAAAGAGCAGGTGCAAAAAGTAGGGCATCCTCTGAGTTAAATTTGAAAACACCTCGCGACTCCTTGTTTTGAGTTGAATCAGTAAATCAGGATTTTGAAATTCTTTCATCACTGAACAAAAAGTGATGTTTTTAATTTAGTTAATAAACAATAAAGTTAACATTATTATAACTAATTATTAAATGTTAATAGATTCCCATAAATTCTAATACAGAATAATATAAGCACCTTTCCGTAACTTTATTGATAATCTGTAGTTTTAAAGCTCCCTTTTATTAAATTCAAAATTCAAAACTGGTGTTTTTAGAAAGCGCATTTGCAAAAGTAGGACACCCTCTGAGTTGAATTTGAAAACACATGCCGCAGAAGCGACTCAAGCTGTTTTGAGTTTAGTAATCAATCAAGTTGAATTTCAAACTCTGGCATCACTGCTCTAAAGTTGAAATTTCTTATACACAATGGCAGCGTTGTTTACAGGTTTACAGGTTCCCATTTATTTAAGAAACACCTCCCTCCTGCACCTCCCGGTTCCCGAATTTCCATTTTCAATGATAAACAGACTGCGGTGGAAACCATTACGCAAACTTTCCAACAGCCGCAAAAGACCAGAGTGATAATGGGAAAGGACGAGCGTGGGACGAAAGAAACGCGGAAGTATTTCTTTCGGCGATTCCCTTATGTGGTTGGAACATTCGGGCTAACCGGAGAACTCACTCATACAGTGCGCGTGGTTACAAAACAGGTCGGTCAGCAGTGGATTATCAAGACGGCATATCCTGACCACGATTAATTATATTTATGGTCGAACATTTGCCCAAACCGCCCTCTTAAGGGCGACCAATTAATACTTAAGAAATGCTGTTGCATTTAAAAACATAGCACGCACTTAAGTGTTAACTGGTCGTCCCTTTTGGTGGTCATGTCTATACTACTCATCAAACTACACCATCAGGGTAAGTAGTTATGTTTGTGTGATCCCATTTTATACTACTGATGGTATTTCATTACACTGTAATAGATAATTAATACATGTTTTTCACTTGCTTATCCGTATTTTAAAGAAGTATGTTGACATTTTCAAGTTCGAAACTTTATTTCAAAATTGTGATCATAATTGATTGAAAACGATAATTGATCTTATCAATCTTTAACACGATTACAATTATGCATAAGTTAAGTAAAGTTACTTTGACTTAATTTAGCAAGCTAAAACATTTCTACAAAACGTTTCATGTTTAGGAACTTAGTTTTAAAGTAGTGGTTATGAACTTAACAGTAATCGATAATTGGTCAATAATATATCAGATAACATCTTAGCTAAACCTAAATAAAGTTGCTTTAACCAGATTTAGCATGTTTGAAAAGCTCTATCTCCAATTTTTCATACTCAAAATACAAACTAAATTTTGCAATAACAAACTGATCAGAAATCGATAACTGATCAATCACAGCATAATCGCAACATGGCATAAGATAAGCAGTTATTTTGATTAGATTCAGCAAGTTGAAAAACATTTATGCCGAAATTTCTAAGTTCGAAAGTTTGTTTCAAAATTGTGATCACGAACTGAACAGTATATAATCGATAAATGATCAACAAGATATCTGAAAACAGCTTAGCTAAACCTAAATAAAGTTGCTTTACCCAGATTTGGCAACTTTGAAAACCTCTCTACAATTTTTCATACTCAAAATACAAACTAAAGTTTGCAATAACAAACTGCTCAGAAATCGATAACTGATCAATCATAGCATGATAACAACATGGCATAAGCTAAGCAAAGTTACTTTAACTAGATTCAGCAAGTTGAAAAACATTTATGCCGAAATTTCTAAGTTCGAAAGTTTGTTTCAAAATTGTGATCACGAACTGAACAGTAATCGATAATTGATCAACAAGATATCTGAAAACAGCTTAGCTAAACCTAAATAAAGTTGCTTTAACCAGATTTAGCATGTTTGAAAAGCTCTATTTCCAATTTTTCATACTCAAAATACAAACTAAATTTTGCAATAACAAACTGATCAGAAATCGATAACTGATCAATCATAGCATGATCACAACATGGCATAAGATAAGCAAAGTTATTTTGATTAGATTCAGCAAGTTGAAAAACATTTATGCCGAAATTTCTAAGTTCGAAAGTTTGTTTCAAAATTGTGATCACGAACTGAACAGTAATCGATAATTGATCAACAAGATATCTGAAAACAGCTTAGCTAAACCTAAATAAAGTTGCTTTACCCAGATTTGGCAACTTTGAAAACCTCTATCTACAATTTTTCATACTCAAAATACAAACTAAAGTTTGCAATAACAAACTGCTCAGAAATCGATAACTGATCAATCATAGCATGATAACAACATGGCATAAGCTAAGCAAAGTTACTTTAACTAGATTCAGCATGTTGAAAAACATTTATGCAAAATTTTCAGGTTCAAAATTTATTTTAAAGTTGAGATCACGAACTGATCAGTAATCGATAATTGATCAACAAGATATCAGATAACAGCTTAGCTAAACCTAAATAAAGTTGCTTTAACCAGATTTAGCAGCGTTGAAAACTTCTATCTACAATTTTTCATACTCAAAATACAAACTAAAGTTTGCAATAACCAACTGATCAGAAATCGATAACTGATCAATCATAACCTGATCACAACAAGGCATAAGCTAAGCAAAGTTACTTTAACTGGATTCAGCATGTTGAAAAACATTTATGTCAAAATTTTCAAGTTCGAAAGTTTATTTCAAAGTTGGGATAACGAATCGATAATTGATCAATACTATAACAGATAACAGCTTAGTTAAATCTAAATAAAGTTGCTTTTTCAAGATTCATCATGTTAGAAAAGCTTTATACCCGATTTCTGAATTTCAGATTTTAGATCAAAGTTTGAAAACATAAACTGATCAGTAATCGATAAACAATCAATAACTTATCTGATTGCAATTATGCATAAACAAAGTAACGTTATCAGCAAACGATTTAGCAAGTTGAATAGCATTTATACCGAAATTTTCATCTTAAAAACTTATTTCAAAGTTGCGATCACGAACTGATCAGAAATCGATATTCGATCAATAACTAATTTGATTACAGCTTAGTTAAATCTAAATAAAGTTGCTTTAACAAGTTTTGGCATGCTTGAAACCGTTAAGCCTGATTTTCGAATATCAAATTTGAATTCAAAGTTTGAAATCACAAACGGGTTAAAATAGGTAACTGATCAATCATTCATTAGCATGATCACAACTAAGTATGAGCTAAGTAAAGTTATGTTGTATTCGATTCGGCAAGAAGAAAACATTTATGCAGAAACTTTCAAGTTTAAAACTTATTTCAAAGTTGTGATCGCGAACTGACCACAAATAGATAATCGATTAATAACTTATCTGATTGCAATTATGCATATGCAAAGTAAAGTTACATTCACTTAATTTAGCAAAATGTAAAGATTTATGCAAAAATTTTCAAGTTTAAAGCTTATTTCAAAGTTATGATCGCGAACTGACCACAAATCGATAATCGATATCGATCAAAATCTGATCACCGCTTGGTTTAAACTAAATAATATATATTACTTGCAAACGATTCAGCATGTTTCAAAACTATTATCCAGAAATTTTCAAGTTCATAACTGAAAATAAAGTTTGAGATCACAAACAGATCAGAAATCAATCATTGATCGATCAAAAATCTGATCACCGCTTCGTTTAAACTAAATAATATTACTTGCAAATGATTCAGAATGTTTGAAAACTTTTATGCAGAAATTTTCAATTTCGTAACTGAAAATAAAGTTTGCGATCACAAACAGATCAGAAATCAATCATTGATCGATCAAAATCTGATCACCGCTTCGTCTAAACTAAATAATATTACTTGCAAACGATTCAGAATGTTTGAAAACTTTTATGCAGAAATTTTCAATTTCGTAACTGAAAATAAAGTTGGCGATCACAAACAGATCAGAAATCAATCATTGATCGATCAAAATCTGATCACCGCTTCGTGTAAACTAAATAAAGTTACTTGCAAACGATTCAGTATGTTGCAAAACCTTTATGCAGAAATTTTTAAGATCGTAACTGAAAATAAAGTTTGCGATCACAAACTTATTAGAAATCGATAATTGAGCAATCATTAACATGATCACAATTAAACATCAGCTAAGTAATGTTATTTGCATTCGATTCAGCAAGTTACAAAACGTTTATACAAAAATTTTCAAGTTTAAAACTTATTTCAAAGTTGTGATCGCGAACTGAACAAAAATCGATAATCGACCAACAGGTTAGGTGATTACAACTTAGTTCAATCTAAATAAAGTTTCTTTAACAAGATTCAGAATGTTTTAAAACCTTGATACCCTTTTTCAACTTCAGATTTGAAATTAAAGTTTGCAATCGCAAACTGATCAGTAATCGAAAAAACAATCAATAACTTATCTGATCACAGTTAAGGATAAGCAAAGTAAAGCTATCTGCATTTGATTTAGCAAGTTGAATAATATTTATACCGAAATTTTCAAGTTAAAAACTTATTTCGAAGCTGTGATCATCAATAATCGATAATCGATCATTGATCAATCACTAACACGATCACTATTAAGCAAAAGCTAAGTGAAGTTATTTGTACTTGACTTAGTAAGTCGGAAACATTTCGCTGAAATTTTCTGGTTCGAAAGTTTGTTTCAAAGTTGTGATCACGAAGTGATCTGCAATTACTAATTAATCAACCAGAGTAACATGATCATAAGTAAATTAACTTATGATAGCTAGCTCAGAGAGTGTTCGTTGGGGAAGTTTTATTTCACAGCTTCAGAAACTATTTTTAACCATTACTATCAAGTTACTCGTGATAAGTTTACCAATTCTGAAGGGCTTTGAGAAAATAGCAAACACAACAAACGTTTTGTTTATGTTTACGTTAACGTGGTGTGCACCATTAAATCAAGTAAACCGATCGACTGATAAGTTAATAAAGAGCACATAAATTACTTTACACTTAATATTGTTACCGACTTTCCCCGGCAAAGGTTTCCCAGTAGTTTAGGGTTTACATGAAACGAATAGCTACAGTACGAAATAAATTTCAGAAAAGTAATTCAAACCAAAATCCGAAATATGCGCGATATCGATCAGTAATTCAACTATATTTATTTAGCTAATTATAACGGTTGCCCCCCCCAAACAAACCAAACATCTTTACGCTAGAACAGCAACAGTTTATTATCGCCGTGTACCTTTGGGCAGTCCCTCTGAGCTTTCACCTTGATTGAAAATGGGACGAAACAGAAGCAGCTGCAAAATCCAGAACCATTTTCTTAGGAACAGCATGATAACACTTAATAGGTATACCAATGGAAATCTAAAATGAAATCCAGCACACAATGAGTTTACTGCTTGGCATGACACTCTTATAAGGTCGCGAATTTTTAAGCACCTCCAGGTTAAACCTTGATACTGCATTAAACAATGTGCGTGATTAGTAAAACCAAAAACTATACTAAAATTAAAATTGAAACGAAGAGCTTTTCTCTTTTGTTTTCCGAAATCCAATACCCGACATACAACCCACTTATACATTAAAAATAAACACTGTTTTGACCATAATTCTAAACCGTTCTGCTAGTTTGAATGGTTTTGGAAGTAAGATAATGACAACATTGTAACACTTAATTTAATTCTACGCATTAGTTTGGCAACGCTTACAAATAACAAATCGCAAAGACAAGCAGAAGTCAAGCAGAAATCTAAATCAAAATGTAAAACTAACCTTTCGTTGGAATAGGAAATACAAAAATACGAATAAAAATGGCAAATATTTCTTGGGCAAATAGCAAAAATTTCTTCGGCACTGATTCAACTTTTGTCACAAAATGGCAAAAACTGCAAACTAATTCAGTTGACGAAAGTCTTTGATTGCACTAAAGACCGATTTCTACACCTGCTCTTGCAAGAAACAAAACAACAATTTTCCATTCACGCACAACCCCAGTGTCGACATTGTTGTAAGGAGCTGCTATTGTTTTACGACCTGTTTTCAATATCAAGACATTAAAGACTTTTCTTTTGCAGTACACACTTATTTTTCTGATTGAATGGCTAGATATAAATGTGTAAGAATTATATAGTTTAAACGTAAATACTTTCTCTCGAAGTTTCATATCTTCAATTTAATGATGGCAATTACGTACACTGCTAAGTAGAAAGAAGTCCTGAAAATGCAAGCAATTCGTTCTGAAAATTGCAGCGTTGTGAATTGGATTTTAAAAAATGAGAAAACGCCTAAACTTGCACCTAAACTCGATAAAGTAAACTTAGCAAAATTCTGTTTCATTTTCATTACAAGTTCCAGTCATTGGCGATTACAACAGCTTTAATAACACAATAGCACTTCAAATTCTTCGACCTTAAAACCATAAAGGGATTTTACAAACAAACCGAAAATAGTTATAGTTTTGACAAGATAACTTTGTCTCCGATTTAGCTAACAATAGGATAATAAATATTAAGAGTGAAAATTAATTGCATTTCTAAGGCCAAGGTCCGCGTTGTTACGGTAAGCATGAATTACTTCAGATGGGTTTCTCATAGCCTCAGTCACAAGTCACATGTAGTACTTAACTTTTCTAAGAGAGAAAAGCTAAGCTCATATCTGAATACTACGCGGCCGAAAAAACCCACACGGAGCTTAGTTAGAGGAGGAAAACTAAGCTCATGTTTAAATTTTGCATGCCCAAAAACATTATATACAAACTTTTCCCGATGAAAATGTGCAATTTTAATTTTAAGCTAGGGTCTGTCATGGTTCCGGTCATGGGTCACTTGCAGCGTGGAGCTTAGGTAATACAAGAAAACTAAGCTTATATTTGAAGTCTACATGCCTGAAAACCCTGTAGGTAAGCTTTTCCCGTTAAAAATAACGAATTTTCAAATTTAAGCTTGGGTCAGCCGTGGTTCCGGCCTCTAAGAAGCTACAGCTGAGCCTCCCAGCCTTTTTACACCACCACCCCCGCCAGAGCCTCCCAGTCTCCCGAGCCTCCCAGCCTCCCAACCTCCCAGCCTCCCAACCTCCCAGCCTCTTTACACCACCACCCCGCCAGAGCCTCCCGAGCCTCCCAGCCTCCTCCTCCCCCAGAGCCTCTTGAGCCTCCCAGCCTCCTAGCCTAAGAGCCTCTTCCTCCTCCCCCAGAGCCTCTTGAGCCTCCCAGCCTCCGAGCCTCTTCCTCCTCCCCCAGAGCCTCTTGAGCCTCCCAGCCTCCGAGCCTCCCAGCCTCTTCCTCCTCCTCCTCCTCCCCCAAGCGCGACCTGTGGTGCGGACCTATTACTACTGACTGCTCTTGCAAAGAGGGCATGCACATTTACTATTCAAGTAGATACTGTGAGTTTTAAAAGATATTGTGTAGTTATGAACATCAAGACTATTCCGGAGTAAACAGATTCAAAAACCCTATCTAACCAGTTTCCACTACTATCAGCAACCGCGACAAATGCTTACTTAATCAAACATTGGCTGATGACACCACCACAGATATACATTTTATAAACAAAAAGCTTGAGGCTTGTGTATGTACTTTCATAACATTGTGTTTATTTTGAATTTGTATGTTTATCAGATGATAGTATAACTAGTTATTCATTAATGGACGTTATAAAACATAAAAATAAATGTTGTATGCAGTATCCATGTATTTACTGTATGTTATTATTGTATTACTATAGTTCTATATGTCAAAACAAAGAAAAACCGTAGTGGTAGACTTAAACCGTATGATGAGACCCTCTGGTGGTGATCGAAACGGTTGCTTTTGATACGCCACCTTTATCAAGCTGTCCGACACTGAAAAGACTAGTGTCACCTTACAAAATTTTTGTCGGGGTGTTGTTCTGGATGATCTTTCCGGCTCCGAGTTTGAACTAGAAAGGATTCGATTACCCTAACATTTGAACTGGGAAACGTACCGGATTTGTCCTCGAGTAGTATAGAAATAGCGATCCTGGGCCAGAGAAGCCTGAGGAGCTTGAGGCACCTATTAGCATCAATATAATGTGGTCATGAAGAAGTATCAACTTATAGTTGTGTGGCATTTGAGGTTATTGCTTAAAATCCAGTAATGCTGTACTATGTTTCCAAAATAACTAGTTTAAACTAGTATCTATGAATCATCCTAACCCAATTCCCTACCTATAAATACAACTCCACACAGGTAAGATCTTAGTGGCTACTGCATTTGTTGCTGTTGCCTGCACTGGTATTCAAAAGCTAGGTGATATACTGTCCACTATTTCACTAGACTGCCCTGTTTTGACTGGGATTGCAGTACTCATCTACGGACATGGGATCAAGCAATGTACCTGATTTCCAAAATTCTGAAGGCGGCTAATGTTGACAAGGTCATAACCAAGGGTATTTCCCAGTGGAACCTAATTCGATCTGGGTTGATGACCAGGAGAAACGTTATCGGTAATTGAGGCTGGCAACTTGGGGTTACCCGCTGCATGCTAATGCATGATGATGAAGGCAATGGTTGCTGTCCAGATCAAATGCTAAAAAAAGGAGCGATATATTGTTCAGCTCACCGAGCACATCAACTGCTACATTCATTTAAGAATGAAGAACAACACAATGAATAACATTTATGTCAATACTGCTTATTGTATACAGTATGCTTATTATTATCATATTATTCAATAAAAAATCAAACTAATTGGTATTTATTGATAGCTGGGAATTATCTCTCAGCATGCTTACACGCTTACACGTCAGAATACTTACTTACTTACGTCAGCATGCTTACATGCTTACACGTTAACATGCTTACTTGCTTACGTCAGCATGTTTACATGCTTAGACGTCAGCATGCTTACATGCTTACGCCAATATGTAAGTATGCTGACGGGTAAACAGGTAAGCATGCTAACGTGTAAGCATGTAAGCATGCTGACGTAAGCAAGTAAGCATGCTGACGTAAGCATGCAGGCATGCTGACAGATAATTCCCAGCTATCAATAAACACGAACTAGTTTGATTTTTATTGAATAATATAATAATAAGCATACTCTATACAATAAGCATTATTGACATAAATGTTATCCACTGTGTTGTTCTTCATTCTTGAATGAATGTAGTAGTCGATGTGCTCGATAAGCTGAACAATATTTCGCTCCATTTCTTAGCATGTGATCTGGACAGCAACCATTGCCTTCATCATCATGCATTAGCATGAAGCTGGGAACGCCCAAGGTGCCAGCCTCAATTACCCTGATAACGTTTCCCCTGGTCATCAACCCAGATCGAATCACTGGGAAATACCCTTGGTTATAACCTTGTCAACATTAGCCTCCTTCAGGATGTTAGAAATAAGGTCCATCGCTTGATCCCATGTTCGCAGATGAGGACTGCAATCACAGTCGAAACAGGACCGTCTTGTGACATAGTGGACAATTTCCCTGGTTGATTGGATGTGTGAAGCCTAGCCATTGGAACCTAGATGAAAAATAGGCAATGAACAGTGATCTGTTTAATAATTAATCAAGAATAAAGTGAAGTGACTTATAGTAAGTGACTGGTGAAGCACCCTTGGTGCAGACAACTAGCATACTACTTCAATCGTCCAAAGTACAAAGTCAGCTTAACCCAAAAATATCAGTCACTCTTTTCAAGCAAAAGACACATTTAAATCTTAACAGATGCAGTTGCAAAATAGAACAGTGCATCTCCTAAGCATAAATGCCAAGCTGGAGAGATTATACTAAACTGACTAACGTTTCTCAGAATTTCAATTCAGATGGCAATTGCAAACCAAGCAAGAGAAAATTGAAAGTATAGACAAGCATAGACAAAACATAAGTAGGATCAGCCAAAGGCCAGGCTAAAACGTTAAGAAATATCAAAAGATAAGGGAGCCTTTACATACCTCCCCCCTTCAGAGAGGGATCGTCTCCTGACGAATCACAAAAGACACAGATCGCTCAGGCGATTACATTCTCAGACAACTGCTCAGGCAGTCACAAAACACATACACATAACGAAACGGCATCTTAGGATGATCAAAACACCAAATAAAATAAGAAACGAATAAAAAATGGATTATATATGCTAAAGTAGAGTAAATGCTGGATAAAATATGGCAAAAATTAAAGCAAATGGGATAATGTAAGGCATGAGTTAAATCAAAAAGTCAATATGGTAAGAATAAGGCATAATCAATAGGTCATTCCAAAATTGGCCAGTTACTGTTCAGCGGTTAGGTCCAATAGTTCTTGCAGCCATTCGGTGACAGCTAGAGGACTTGGGTGGATATTGTCAGGAAAATAGGGTCGGCGTTGGTAGGTATGGAGACGTCGAAT